>RJWT010035786.1:0-13394 GCA_004365215.1 Cuniculus paca | reverse complement strand
AGGTTTTCAAAACATAACACCAGGAGATTAACAATGGTTACCCTAGTGTCTCTTGCTTTCTTCAAAGTGGTTGTTCATACATTAACAGACAATAAACTCAAACAAAACAAAGTAATATAAAACCAGATAAAACAAAAGAGCATTACAGGCCTTCAAGTTGGACAACAAGAAACCAGCAATGGCTACCGGATCCTAAGTCTTTTCATGAGTTAATGTCTCAAGTTAATATAGAGTGATGTATTTGAAATAAAATTATGATTTGAAAATTCAAATGAACAGTTCTCCAGTTGATCCAGTCTTGTATTCTGGAATCTTTAGATTTAAAATTTAAAGTCTCACTTCTTAGCTGATAAAAGTAAGTTACATGTTAAAGAACATCAAAGGATAGACAAAACTGACAGCATGTACAGTTTAGTAATTTATTGAAGAGTATTTACAACAAAAATTCTAATTCAAAAGTAACATGTTTTCTATTACAATGTCAGTGTTGTAACATGGCTCTCATAAAGTATCATTTCCAACTTTGCATGCAAGAATAGTTAACAACACCATGAACAATGGCCATTTCAAAAGCTTCTGTTCTTGGTCTTTTAGGTGATCCCTTTAGACAATATTAGTGCATCAGTGTAATATATCGTATGAGTGTATTTGTGTGCATTTGTATGTATGAGCAAATTAAGTGAAGTAATACAGCAATAAAATATCATGGAATAATATGTGGTACATTACAAGCACACATAAATTACTCCTGTCATGATTATTCTGATTCCAAATCCATATCTCATTGTGTCACTATTGTCATAACAGCTAGACAGCTTTACCTAGAGATCTTTATTTATGTAAATGCTCCAAAACAAATATTTTTTCAAATGGAACTTGTTTTTATTTATATTGTACAACAAAATTTCTTCCCTATTTTATCATTTCAAGTAATTTTAATACTTTTGCCATAAATTCACACATGTAATGAATTCCAGTTATAAAGAAATATTTTTCTTATTTTCTTGTGACTATAATTTAATAAAGGCATCCATTTTATGACAAGAAAAATCACGAGGATAGGTATTTTGAGTGCCCTCTAGTGGCCTCTCAGTCAGTAACATTCAAGGAACTTGCGATTTGTAGTTTAGAAAATCACCAGTATGGCAATTTTAAGTGGAAATTATTTTTTCAATCAAGAAATGATCTCAGAAAGGATAAATACATTGTTTTTTGCTACTATTCTTGGAAAAATTCAAATAAAACACAAATTTACACTTATCATTTTCAATTATCTATAAAGTCTTTCTAAAATACTATTTTATTATTTTAACTGAATTATCCATTATGTGGAAATCATAAAAGTTGATGCAATGTCTTATCACTTGCAGAAATCATAACAGTTGCTATGAAGATGCTGTATTTGAAGTTCTATTTCCTTTAACATTGTTCTCTTACTACTCTCCTTTGTTTTTCCTGCCTTCCATGTCAACTTCTTTTATTAACCTTTGCTATGGTTTGGAACTAATGTGTTCCCCAAAAAGCTTCATGTGTTTGGAAGGTGAATGGATCATCAGTGTGCCATGCTCATCACTGGATGAATCCACTGATGAGTTTTGTAGATAAATATGCTGTTAGGTTGGGCCTGATAAGGAAAGGGGTAACGGAAAGGATGACGTGAAAAGGCGTATTCTTGTCTCTGACTCCTGCTTTCTCTCTGCTTCCTGGTTGACATGGGTTGAGCAACTTTTTCCCCCTGCCATGGTTCTCTTTCATCCTGCTCCTACCTTGGACTGAAAACAGGAGCCAAAATAAACCTTTCCCCTTCGAAGTTGTGGGTGTAGGTATTGTGTTCCAGAAACAGGAAGTGGGTAGGACAATTTTATATATTTTATATGCATGAAGATTTATCATATTTGGAGTATTTTAGCATTTAAAAGTACCTGGCACTTATTAGCAGCTTACTAATTGTTTAATAGATAAAATCCTAGCTGAAGATAAATTGTCCAGTTTAAAGAACTAGTATCTGAGTTCAATTACGAAAAACATTATCCATGGAGCATTTTACTTGCAATGGAATTGTCTATTTCATTTTAAATTGCATCTTGTATTGTCTTTAAAAAAGAAATGCCTGTATTTTTGTGTGATAGCTAAAAAAATTTTGTCTTCATATTCTCATATATTTGCTGAGTAAATTTATTTTGCAGACAAGAGTTAGTTCTTTTATTGCAGTTGTTCTAGAATTCTATCTTAATATGTGACTTAAATTCCTTTCTAGCTCTTATTATTAGCAATGAATTTGTATTCTTACTACGTATAATAGACATTATTGTGAAAATAGGCAAATTCCATTTCAAAATATTCACATAAGTATTAAGCGAAATATAATACACAGAGAATAATACATATTTTAAGTACTTCATCACTAGGTTGATATTTACTTGTTAAGTTTCTATTTTCTGCCTGTGTGTTCTTTGCTACAGATAACTTGATGCATGGGAAAAATAAAAGTATAGGAAAAGATACTGTGATGGATAAGTATGATATAAAATAATCTTACCAAAATTATAATTTCAGTTACCTTTATCTTCAAACTAAGCTACATTCTGAGACACTTTTTAATTCTTTGTCTTTCCTTTTTTATTTCTAATTTTGAGAAAGATTCTCACTAAATTGCCAGACTGGCGGTCAAATGAACTTGGAATCATCCAGCTTCAGTGTCCTATGATGCTGGGATTCCAGATGCGTGCCACGACACATGGCTGTCACAACATTTTCTTGAATATTTTTTAAAAGCAACAACAGTTGTGTATGCAGTTGGTCTTCGTTCACTTTTGAATACGCAAACAATAATTCATAAAATCAGTCGGAAAAATGCGACATTTATTATTAGCAACACAGAGTGGTAGAGTACCAGACTCTCAATTGAAAGATATGGTAGTTTCTAGCAAATATTTCTCTTTTTTGCTAAAACCTTTTGAACACACATGTAATCAAACTGTATTTTCGACTAATACTTCTTTGCTATCATTCTCTAAAGCAGTAGATCCCACTTAGGTCCTGTAATTCATTTTGAAGTATGCAGTGACCCTCTTTCTCAACAAAATTATAATTTCCATTCTCAGTAACTGAACACATAAAAGGAGAGAAGACATTTCCAATGCAGAAAATTCCATAAACTGCAGGAAGGGCAGTCCACTTTTCTATTATTGTGACATGGTGCCCGAAACTCACAATTTGAAGAGGAGAGATTCGATTTGGCTCATATATTGGGGGGATTGAGTCCACTGCTTAGCTGACTGCAAGGCAGAAGCCCACGGTGAAAGGATGTGACAAAAGAAAACAGCATACCTCCTGCAGCCTGAAGCAGAGTGAAGCAGGGGTCCAAGAAGGAGATACACCTTCCAAAGTCAGGCCCCCAGCGACACATCTCTTACAGTCAGGCTCCACCTGCTCACTCTCCATTAGCTATGAACTTATCAATGGATTAAACCACTGATGAGCGACCCAGTCACTTTCCAAAGCCTCCCACCCTGATGCATGAGGCTTTTGGGGGACTTTCTAGATCTAAATCACAACACTTACTTCTGTGATGAGTATCACTGTTGACAAGATTTAATCTATACTTTTACCTGTTAATTTGATAGGCTACATTTATAATGGTGCATAAATTCACCAAGAACTCAGGTTTTTGTGTATTCTATATCCCTTTAAAAAGCTGACTAATGACTACAAAACAAATTCACTTTTATTAAATAATCACTTGGGAAATGTTCAATTATTCTTCAAAAATGTGGGCTGTAGAGACTGGGCCTTTCTGCACAGAATGTCCTAAGTGCTGCAACAGGGATTTAGAATAGTGACACTATATGAAATGTAACTGGCACATCTTTTCCTCAGTACTGGATGGACAATGATGAGCATTAGTAAAATGATAGATCATACCACAACATCTGATCTTACAACTGGACCTAGATGCTACTTCTTATGTTTACTTATATTGAATTTTCATAATAATTCTTACCTAAGGAATATAAGGAAAAAGAGCTTAGCAGGGCTAAAAGATTTCCTCATGTCAATACTTTCAGTAAGGCAAATACCTGATGAACAACACACCTCATTCCAGATCATAATTAAGCCTTGACTACATCCATCATCTGTTGGGTAAAGGTTTATGCCAATCAAACTCAAAAGAACACGCCAATCTCTTTTTTGAAGCATACAGGTGCACGCAGTTTTAATATATTAAAATTAACCACTATTTGAGAAAGTATGCTCCATGTCTAAAATTCTGGTTGGGAAATGTATGAACCTAACAGCTTTCTGAACAGTTGATTCCAGCAATATTATAAAACCAACACTGTGAAACCCAAAATGCACCAGACAAGAAGATTTTCCTCAGGTTATAATACCAGGATTGATCATTAATATGAAAGCTCTCAAGGAATACGTTGAAAACCTGAAGTTTCATAAAACAGAAAATTTGAGCAAGAATGGAGAGTCACTTATCTGAGTCACTGAGTAAGAGTTAGTCCAGTCTTAAAATATGTGAGGACATGGTGGCCTTTTAGACATTTTGGAAAAAAGTGAAAGGAAGGGGAATTCTTATCTTTGCTATTTCGTAGCAGCAAAAACTCAAGAAAGTTTCAAAATTGTCAAAGCATTAATCCAATCTTTCTACGTATTAAATCACTCTAAATTCATTTACCATCTAGTAAAATTTCTACCATTGATCCTAAAAATAGTGAATATCTAAATATTTTGAAATAGTATAATTTTTCTGTATTAATTTGCCAAAAGCACCTACTTTGACCAATGATATTAATTTTTTTATTAACTCAAATTTTAAGACAGAAAATTTACAATTTAAATAGAATTACCTTTAATGTACTCAAATCTGCTGAAAAAATTGAAAGAAACATGAGGACAAAAAGAAAATTCAATGTCAGGAACATTTTTGCATGTGCAAAGAAAGGAAATCCAATAGAAATACTGAAGAGTTGGAAAATCCAAGAGAAAATTGTATGTAATAAAAGCAGCATAAAGCAATTTAACATTTGCTGCAAAAATGACCATAAGAAATATATTTGTAATATATGTAATTTGCAGGCTTTACTCTTTGATTTATAGCTTGATTATTTTGGATTTAGTTCTGCCATCCATATTAGTAACCAGAAAATCCAGATTATGTCTTAAGGATGAGGAGAATGCCTTCACCTGCAAAAGGAAAATGCTGTTAATTAAGATAACCTAACGAGATGTTTTGGAATTGATACTCACTTTCAAACATACAGGGTTCTATTAATTAATAAGAATTTTGTTAATTTGAAAAAAAAAACTTCAATTTGTTTTTCTATTTACTTTTTTTCCAAATAGTAACCAACCCACAGAAGATGTTTGCAGGCAAATGTACCATAAATGAAAGCTATGCAGAAATCCCAGTGCACTCCTAAATGTGGCCTGAACACCTGCACAGTGATAAATACATCAAGCAACAAAAAGATGTTAGGTGTCCCTGAGCAAATGTAGAGAATGGAAACAGTAAAGGAAAAACTGTGGCAATGTTTATCTCCAGATTATATTTTTGGTCCCAGGATTTGAGAACGTCCACACCAAAAACTTTATTCTTGGCTATTTGTGTAAATGATATGCTCACTCAGGTCCAAAGGTTGTATTTTCTTTGCTGTCCACCATAAGTCCTTTCCCCTAATGTTTTCTTTTTTTTTAAATGTGAGTTACAAACATCTGCTGCATCTCTAGTCCAAACAATATTTGTTAAAGCAGACACATTGCTCATAGGCACTGTCTATATCAAAGTCATTGGCACAGGCGTGAACTCAATGCCAAGCTCTCATTGATAGCATCTACTATGACAGAGTAACACCTTTCTTCCACAGTGATTTTGCAGCCCCAAAATGAAAAGAGTTCCCTCTCCTTTCCACATAAAAGTAACCATGTTCTTGCTTGCTTTTATAAAAGTTAATTACATTAAAAAGGCAGATAATAAACAAGTAAATTGTACGTTAGAGAAATATTAGTTGAAACTCTTAGTTTTACTTAACTTTTAAGGCAAATTTCATACAAATAACACACACATCTCCACTACAAGTAACTTCTAACTCTCAGGAACCATGACACACACACATACACACACACACTGAGAAATATGTCTATAGTGGAGATATGTGACAGATAAAGATGCCAGGCCCCATGAATACAATGGAGTATTTTATACATGATTTTTAAAAATAGATTATGTAAATTCATAAGGTTAATTTTCAAAACTTGAGGGAGGTTATCTGATTCTGATCTACTGAGGAATATTTGATAAGTCAACTGCTGGTGCTTCTTTTGATTGTTCTTTTCATTGTACCAAGTAGATGTAGCAGATCAAGAACTTCATTTACATAAATCTGAAGAAATATTTATTTCATGAAAATCTTTTACAGAAACTGAAGTGAGGATTCATTAACTACCATATGACATCAATATGTAAAGTGCAATGCATTTTGAGGACCTGTAATGTGATATTTAAAATGTTTAAAAATATTCAACTAGTTGAGTTTCTAGAAGCAATACCCCTTGAAAATCTGAAATAAATTTTATTTTAATATTGCCATTTAAAAAAATTTAGCCAATTGCAGCAGCATGCTCTGAAGCTCATTTTTCCACTTTTTCCAGTTTAACATTCCCATCCAACTTCTGCTTCTGAGCGTAATACATGACAAGACTTCTTTCTCCTCTAATTATAACTGGAAAATTCATTCATCAGCCAGGTGTGTGAGAGTTTGGCCCTAGAGTGACAGATCTTGGAGCTCTGAGGAATTTGCACTGCAGGTTTCTTTCCTGTTCACTGCCCCACAGGAATCCCACTCACGTCCAGATGGAAGAAGAGTCAGCTTCTTCACAGGCCTGGGGACTTTCTACTCTTCTCTGCATGCATATAATTCTTACTGATCCAACTTTCATCAAGAAAGCCAGATGCTTCAAGCCATGACCTTGGAAATAATTCCACTGATGGCTTAAAAAAAGGAGGCAGGGTAAATGAAAACATAGAAATGTGAAGGAAAAAAAGAGAAAGACAGGAAGACAGAAAGATATAGGAAGGAAAGAAGGGAGGGGAGAGGAAGGGAAGAGAGAGAAAGGAAAGAAAGAAGAAAAAAGAAAGAAAGAAAGAAAAAGAAAGAAAGAAAGAAAGAAAGAAAGAAAGAAAGAAAGAAAGAAAAAGAAAGAAAGATTGATTTAGCAAACAAGATGGAGAGAAGGTAAGAGAGATTAAAAAGTAGGAATACAGACAAGATGGAAGGAGGAACAAAGAAAGCAGGAAATTTCATAATTGTCCATTATACTTTTGTAGTATTTTCTCATGAGAGTTGCATGAACTACCTATTTTTTTGTCTTTCATAAGTGAACTTGCAAAATTTACTTACAAGAGCAAACATACAGGATTATTTTAGCAAAGTATCCAATTCTCTGAAGGTTTTTATAGCAAATGAATTCTTACCATCCCAAAAATCAAAATCTCTTTTTTTCTCTCTATACCTCTCCCTCCCTCCTTCTCTCTATCCCTCTCTCCTACTCTCTTCCTCCTCTCTGCTTTCCTCCCTTTCTCTAACTACACTGCTAATAACAGGATATTGATTTTTTTTAGACATCAGCCTTCTGCTTCCTGTGAGAGGATGTAACTGTAACACCGCATTATCTGTTAAACATCTTTGCTAATAGTGCATCTCCTTGGCACTTGTTCTGGATCTGCTGACAAGACATACTATTATCTCTTCAATTTCATCTTCCTCTTCTTTCCTCCCTGTGGGAGAAAAACATCTGTATGCCTTAGAGGGAATTAAATATGTTAGAACGGATCTCTTGCTTGTCAGCCTATTTGGAAGTGTTTACTTTTTCTTTTTTCTCCCCTGTTCATCTTATAGGATTAGAGAATACTTGGGGGAACCTACAACAAACACTTTATCCATGCATAGTAATTAATTAATTCCTTTGTTTAGTCAACATATATTTGTAGAAGCTCTATTTTATGTCAAGCAATGTGCTTGATAATTGGGATTTAAGGACTAAACACAAAGTCTTTTAGTTTTGTGAGAAGCAATCTTACATTAATTAGACTTTCTGTGTGAATTTCTTTTTTCCAGAGTCCTTTAAAATGAAAAATGCAAAAATCTTCCTTACATATGCTTTCTAAAATAATCCCAGTTGTAATGTGTGAAATATATTCTTAAGACCAGATCATGGAGCAAAAGATATTAAGTACCTCTGGATTGTATTTCATCATGTGGAAACACAGGTTTTGACTATGGAAGTATTTCAAACATTATACAATAAAATGTAAAATTCCTATTTTTTTGAATATTGACAACATTAAATATTTATAACTATTGAATTCAAGCCTTACATAAAATCTGAAAAACAAAATAGTTCCTCTCTCCTAGATTTATTTTCAATTATCATCTCCAATCTGATAGGCCTATCTTACAGATACCTCACATTTAACACTATTAAGTAGAAACTCTTGATTTTTTTCTGTATATATTTTCTTACTTTATATGATACCACCATTTATTTATTCAGTGGTTCTATCCAAAACTAATTACCCTTGATTTTTCTCTTTACCATACTACTGTACTTTTAAATCCATATGCAAGTTTTGTCGGTTCTGTCTCCACTATATATTCTAAATCTTTTCATACCTTCTCTCTGTTAGGTTTTAGTGTGGGTGATAGTCTCCTACCTGGAATGCTGAGGTACTCTTCTGCTTGCTGTCTTTGTTTCAGTTCCTTTTCTGCTAAGATCCATTTCACACACAGTAGCATAATTATCTGCCAACAGTACATACCAATCTATGCTGTCTTTTTGAAATTTGTCAGAGACATTTTCTTAGAAAAGTAAAAGCCTTCTTTAGGAGACCATGGTTCAATCTACTATATCACCCTTCATGATTTTCTTAAAAATATTCTATGAAAGTGTCTTATACATTGATGGTTTTAAATATTTTTCAGTCTATCTAGCCCTTAATATAAGCTATGCACTATAGATTCTATATTGCTTCTCCCTTGTTATTAACAATATACCTGTTATATAAAATACATTCATAAGAATGAAGAAAAAAGTTATTATAAAGCTAATATTCAAGCATGAAAATTGATTCCTTATTGCTCATTTTTGGATAAAAATCAAATTGAGTTGATTAGTTTTATGTTGTAATTTACTTTCCAAGAAAGTTTTAAATGACAGATTCTATCCTAGGTTGAATGTAATACACACTTCAAATCTTTGCTGAATTATGCAAATGAAAGAACTCATTCAGTTCTATAAATAACATTCATTTTGAACTATACCTTAAAGGTTTGCCTTTCCTGCAATAAGTGTATATGTGCCATATGTCTTCTTTGGATTAAGTAATTATATGATAACACGTTATATTTTAATTAATTCTGTTCATAATAATTTCTTTCTTTCTTTGTTTTCAAGAACAATGATTGTAAATCAGAACCCAGCCTTTTCCCATGAGTCAGTGCCATTCGCGGACTGCAGGGGAAGACAACCGGAAGTCACCAAGAAGCAAGCCCTACCTGTGAATCAGTGCTATGTGTGGGCTGCCAGGAGGGTGGGGGACACAGCCAGACCCCAGCCCCTTCACTACACTAGCTGGGAAAGAAGAAGAGCCAACACCCTGCAAACCCCACCCCCACCCCATCAGCAAAGGACCAATCTGGAGAAATGCAGGCTTCGATGATGGCTATTGAGGTGAAGTTCAGTGTTTTGTTGGGTTGGGTTTTATCTGTTTTGTTTTGTTTGATTTTGTTATGTCCCATAGCATGGATAGCTATTTCAGAGACAGCAAGATATATTATGGTAGCCATTTTGGATTTGCTATTCTCTTGTTTTGAGGTCCTTTGCTGCATTCACTGTTTTGTTTTTGTTGATTCGATCCTGTTCTGTTTTGTTTGATTTTTACTATGTCTGAAGGTATCTGCAGCTATTTTAAAGACAACAAGAGGTATTATGGTAACCATGGTTGATTTTGCATTGTTTTGAAATCCTGTATCACTTACACTGGTCTGTTTTAATTGGCTTTATTGTGTTTTATTTTACTCGGTTTTATTCTCTTTAAAATGAAAAAAAGAACAACAATCGCTTCAATATAAAATTTACATGCATATTTTTTCATATAAGTTCATTTCACTTTATTCTATGCAAATAAAAACAAAGTATTGTATGGCTAATAAACTCTGCCATATCATATTGGGTTACCAGAGAAGAGCAATAAACAGACTAACATGAAGGAAATACACAATTGCATTTATAGAATGACAGAGAAATCTCCAAATTTCCAGAGTTCTGCTCCTAGCATTGGTGAACTACCTCCTTTCAAAAGCATCTTGCCATCACAATAATCAAAAATAATGGCTAAGCAAAGTGGAAAATAGGATTATGTGGGGTTGGTGTGTTACATGCTTATATGACATCTAAGATTCGAGGGACCAAGATGCTAGAGAACAGTGTAACCAACTAGGACACCCTCATATTTGATTCTTCTTTTTTCTCTGTGGCATTTCCCAACCTGAGACAAGCAGTTTGAAATATTTAGACATCAAGCTATGATTTCTGAAGTTATTTTCAGACAGTGAGAATGGTAGTTTTGGATCAAAAAAACAGATTCTAAGTAACTCAAACTCTCAATTACAACAGAAAGAGAGCTACATCTGTTCTAATAGGTATATCCCAATGTTCTTAAAATGTAAGTTGGACCTTGGATAAGTTCAACCTTTGATTAAAGTGATCTGCCAAACCCAATAAATTATCTTCCATAAACAGAAAGCTACATGTTTATTATACATTCAATAAATATAAACATATAATACATGAACATATAATAACATGTAGATCTGAGGAATTTCAACTCCTAGTCTCCCCACACCGCAATCTTTCCTTCTCCCTTCTCTTGTGTCTCATTCCAAGGCTTCTATCCAGCCTGTAACAAGATACTGTAATGTAGAAACTGATTGAAGCCATAAAGAAATAAGAAAATAGCAACAAGCCCAATGAAAATCTGACATATGACTATTCCAAAAGACACTTTAAATAATTCAAAAATTAAATAAATTAAATGATGGGAAGAGGAAGACTAGTATATAAAGGAACCTACAGAAGGATTTATATTGAAACTCTAGAACAGGAAAACTTACTAACCAGAACTTAACATTCAGGCTTACTAAGAAATTAGAAAATGGTGACAAAAAAATTAAACAGAAGATAGAAAAGAGAAGCGATACAGATAGAACCAGGGAAAAAGAAATTAAATACACAAAAGACTGTAAGATATGCATATATTTACAGACCCAGGGGGATAAGACTGAGAGAATGAACCCAAACAATATTTCAAAAACTAATAAGTGGGTAGTTTGCATAAATACATTAAAGAATATTAAAATTAAATGATATAAAATGTTAGCAGAATAATTACAAATAAAACTACATATTGTCACATTGTGGTGCAAGTAAAATACACCAAACAAACACTGAAAAATTTCAAAAGCTGCCAGGATCATGGTACATGATGGAACACTGTGGTGGACTGAAAATTGATGGTCAACGTAAACACCAACCGAACTGAATCTGCATAGTGCTGAGTGTAAATGGTCCACCTGAGGACTGTTGCTAGCATAAAAAGGAGACCTGGAGAGGAAGAGTAGCATTGTGAGTTCTCCTAAGTGTTGTTGTTTGGAGCTGTTGGTCCTCCTGGGGGAGCTTGTCATGCTGGTTTCCCTGATATGAACTCTGCTGCTATCATCAGAGGAGCTCGGGACCTTGTTGCTGGGAATGGCTATGGGTCACTTTGGGGGAGCTCTGGTCCTTACTTTGAGCATCACTTCCTGACTCCAGAGGGGACAATATGTGCTGTTCAATCTCCAGGAAAAGTTTGTCATGCTGGCTTCCTGATATGAACTTAACTGTTCTCATTGTCAGAGAACCTCATTGTCACTGTGGATAACTTTCTAGCTTCCACTGCTGACCTTTGGGTCTTCCCAGCTCAGGACCTCATTGTCACTGCAGATGGCTGTGGCACTTTTTGGGGGAGCTCTGGTTCTTACTTTGAGTATTGCTTTCTGGCTCCAGTGCAGAACCCTCATCCTACTGGCACAGATCCTTCACCCTGCTGGTATAGACTTTCTAGCTTCCACCGCTGGCCTTTAGGTCTTCCCAGCACAGATTTGTGAAACAGACTTGCATGAGACATTGCTGTGGGCTCTAGGCCTCCAGTTGGACTTGTGGGAGGCATTGTCATGGGCTCTAGGTCTTCAGCTGGACTCATGCAGGACACTGCTATGGGATCCAGGTACTTGGATGGATTCTCTAGGTCTTTACTTTGTGGACAGATTTCCTGCACTGTCTTTGTACTTAACTCCTTGGATAAGCATTATAAATAATGCTACAAATTATGTGTCCTGTATGTAATTGCTCCCCTTGCAATCCCTGACTACAACAAACATGTTACAAGGAAGAGTTCTAATATGTAAAAAACAGTAACACAGATGACAAAGAACATGCCAAACAAGAATCCTGCAAACTATAACTTTATCAATGAAAGCAAATAATATTTTTCAGGTGTATACTAAATGAGATTATGTATCACAAACAAAAAACTTGAACATTTAAAATAATGTTTCAGGCAGTAAAAAAATGATTCTGAATAAAACCTAAAAAAGGAAAAAAGAAAAAAATAAAAGGGCAAATATGTGAATAAAAAAGTCTCATAATTTTTAATATTTAAAAATAATTTTTAAATTAACATTAACACGTTATAAAAATGTGCCTTTAAAAAAGTAAATGAACTAAAAATGTTCCAAGATGTTTCATGAAAAGTTTAAATACAATACATACTGTATTTTAATAAATCTGAGGTACATTAGAGCTTAATAAGATAAGAATTTGTAATATAAAGTGAAAGTGATCATTGAAAAATAGCTAAGTAATATGTAACTAAGAAACTGAAGATGAAAAACATAATAATAAGAGCATTTAATTAATACAAACAATTCAGGAAAGGAACAAAAAGTTACAGAAAGAGGCATATGGAAAATTTAAAAGCAAATAAATATATTAGTGAATATACTAGTTATAAAAAGATAAGTAATTACAATGCTTAGAATGCAATGAAGATTTAAAAACCTACATATATACTGCTTACAACAGAATGCTTGATAAAAAATATATGCTTTAAAAAATTAAAACTGAAAAGATAGTAGTCTGCAAACACTAAAAAAGTGGTGATTGTTTTGGTAGTAGAATTTATGTAAGAAGTGATAGCAGAGGTGCAAAAAAAAATCATTTGTAATAATAAAGGACTCGCTCCAATAAAAAGATTTAACAGTTCAGCAAAACAAAAAAAAATTTTTTTT
>RJWT010035785.1:0-13392 GCA_004365215.1 Cuniculus paca | reverse complement strand
TTCTGGAGTGAGATGATATCTCAGTGTTGTTTTAATTTGCATTTCTCAAATTATTAGTCACTTGTATTTCTTCAACTGAGAAGTGTGTATTCATATCAGGTGCCCATTTTTGGATTGGGTCTTTTAATTTGGGGGGCCTGATTTTTTTCAATTATTTATACATTTTAGATAGAAGTCCTTTGCTTGAAGGACAGTTGCCAAAAATCTTTTCCCAATCCGTGGGTTTTCTTTTTACTCTGTTGGTGATTTCTTTTGATACCAAAAACTTTTTAATAAGATGAGAAACCATACTTGTAAGTGAAATAAATCAGATTCACATGTGTAAACACCATATTGTCTCGCCAGCATAAGAAACTGAAGAAATAAATAAGATCTAAAAGTTATAATAAATGTAGTGAAAGGGAAAGAAACTGCTCAAAGCGAAATCATATTGTTTGATTAATTTTGCATGCCTGTATCTGGTAACCTGAGCAACTATTTTGAAGATAACAGTATGCAATATAAAAACCATTGTTAAATTTCTGTCATCTTGTTTTGAAATCCTATATTGCTATTGTTTTTGTTGTTGTTGTCATTGTCTTTTTGCTTTTGTTGTTTTTGCATTTTGTTGTTTGTTCGCTTTTAGATTTTTCTGGGTTTTTTTCTCTTTAAAATAAAATGATTGCATTAGAAATTAAACATGGCAATTTAATTCCTGAAGTTATTTTAGCCTAATCTTAAAAATAGAGAGAAAGAAAAACCACCTTTTCCATTCTGAAAACTTTCTCCGTAGTTTAATATTCTATTTATTTCTTTAATATGCTATAAAGCATCTTTGTATACAGCTTTGTGTATCTTGCTTTTATTCCTCTTACCCTAAAACAATTGCTACAGTGTTCTTTTTTTAAATGGTGTTATTTTCTGGATTAAAATTATTCAATGACTTCCCATTATAGTTCCAGATACTAATCACTGAATTCAGAGACCACCATGACACAACTTTCACCAACCTTATTGCCCACCAGTTTCTGTTTAACTCTTACCACACAAGAACATTAAGAAGAGTAAGTCTGCCTTATGGGCCTTGATACTTATAACTTCCATGCTTTTAATCATATTTACATTCTACCCTGTAGTAGGGCTAACACAGTCATTCCTGACTAGGTACTACAGATTCTTTAAGCCTTAATTCAATTATAGTTTGTCTCTCAATAAATACTTGTCTCTTAAGATGAACTAGGTACGCTTGCCCCAGATACTTCTGAATTTTGTTTTCTTACTAAACATACAGAATTGCAATTTTCTGTTTTACCTACTATCAGTTTATGGATTTTATATTTCTCAGAAACCATATAACTTATATATCCCACTATCCTTAGTGCCTAGTACAATGCCAGTCATATGATTTACCCAGTGAAAATGTATTTAGGAAATGAATGTATGAATGGTTGAATGAGTGAATGAAATTTTAGTTTTTCCTTCAGAGAAGGAAGTAGTGCACTGGCAGTACAAACAAATGATAACGTTTCCACAAAGGATCTGGAAAATATGAAAATATACAAAAATTGCTTCCTTTAGAACAGGAGACCTGCACTGTGTATCATGTGGTGTTTTATATCTAGTTGATTCTTACAAATATTCATTGAACAAAGTAGTATAACTATTAAAAAAGATATAGAGACAGAGTCCTGTACTTTCATATATTCTTCCCTGAATTGAGGAATAGTACCATACCTGTGTTCACAATTATCTTCCCAAAAATTCAATCTAAAATTTATGTACAATGTATTTTTCAAGTCACAAAAGTATGTAAAACGTTTCAGATAAATTTCTATCATGAAGTTGTCACTTATTTTTAAAGAGTTCTGACCTATTAAAATTTAGGTTATTACTGTCTGGACAAGATATCAAATTTAAGGTTGCTTATCAAATTTAAGTGTAACAAACAAAAAACAGGATGACTGCTTAAATATAAATTCCAGCTTGCCAGTGTTTTTAGTATAATTATGCCACATGTAATATTTGTCACACACATTAAAACTTAGGCTTTTTAATCTAAAATTCAAATTTAAATTGTTATCCTGATTTTATCAAGCAACTAAGGTTATTACTTCTATTACCATATAAATCATAATGTGGTAAACACATATGTACAAGACTTTATTTCTTTATAATAATTTTGATTTCTGCAGTGATCCTTGACTATTCAGTGTAGGAAGAAGTATATAATCTAAGTTGATTAAGGTTCTCCCCACTTTCCTGAGTTGCATCAAAATTCTGGGACTGGACATAGCGATAGGCACAGTAGGATTCATCTGCAGTGTGTCATCCAGGATCATTCCTAAATGGCTTGAATCTCATTCCACCTCTGGATTTTACACATCATTCACAAGGGTCTCAATTTGTTTGCAGGTGCCTGCAGACATCCTTTTTGTGTGTACAGGATCTTATTCCTATTCCTATACAAAGGTGATGCACAGACAATGCAGAGACTAGATATTTGTTCCATTTTCAACAACATGAAATTCACTGTTCTTTCCATGCTGAGACTCAGAAGAACAGAATGTGGTTGATAGAGATCATTAACTACACTACACACTCATTTTATTCTAGTTCTTGTTAAGATTCTTCTTATGCTTTTCTTTTCTTGTCTTGTCTTGTTTTTTTTTGTCATTGTTTGTTTTGTTTTGTTTTGTTTCTTAGAAAAGGACTGTAGTTTTCTCTAAATTTAGAAACTCCTGGGATTCTTTTACCCAAGTTCTCCTATCTTGGTCACAGAGTTGAGAAAACAAACATGAGGTTACCCTTACCCAGGTACCCACATATTTTACCTTTTATTTCTTCATCCTCTACAAATGCTATTTAGTCTCATGAGGAGCAAAAGGATAAACTGGGAAAGTTTCATGTATTTATCAAAATGTCTCCAAAATATATGATTAATACCTTCAGTACATCCAAGTCACCAGGACCAAAACTTTTGCATCTAAGTTTTCTCTGCTCTCTGATATTCTAATAATTCCATGAGAAAATGAGTTTAAAAGCCCAAATAATAGAATAAAGTTCATAAGACACACAGGTGTGAGGCAGGAGAGAGAGAAATATATTTTGCCACATGGCTATTATAAATTTATTGATTTGAACACATAAGTAAATGTATCATTTTAAAAACATAAATTAGTACGTATATATGAATGTATATATGTTTGTGTGTGTATGATAATCACATATACATAAAAAGATCTATAGAAAAATGTTGTGTTCATGTATGATCACCAAATAAACACTCACTTTTTCTGGCTATCTTCGAGTTAAAGGATGCATTTGACTGACTAGTTTCTGATTTTTTTTTCCAAAGATTTAGTATGCCTGCTCTTGGTGTTTTAATTCTAATATAATGTAGCATAGAGAGTCTGGCTTATTACTATGCTCACTGAAGTAGAAAAATTCACCCCTAGAGTCATCAGAACATGTTCATGAATAGTTAACACTGAAAAAATGCACAATTTATTTTACTGGAATGTATAACAATCAGTTTGTGCCATGAGATTGTAACACTCAAAGTTATAAGCATAACTACCATGAGAAGAGATTCAAATGACTGTGTTTTGCCTTCTCTTATTATATGTTCATATTATAACAATGAGATAAACAGCTATTTCTCAATCATGTCCAGCTAACATATATTATTATCGCTTCCATGATTTTTTGTTCCTAGAATGCAATTCAAAAGAAATTGAGCTTGGTTAGTTTGGATGCTTGTCTGGCAGAACTATTAACGTTGAAAAGTCGCAAAACTCCCTGGATGACCATCATCACTCTGCAACAGCTTCTCCTCATTTCTGTTTCCTTGCTCCAATTTTCTTATTACAGTCAATGTTGTGCCCCCAAAGTAACTCCTCTCCAAATGTGTCTGCTTGCAACTTGCTAGAAGTCATCTTTCTGTTCCCAATAGGTCACATGCCATGTTATGGACTCCACAATCTAGGCTTTGTTCTGAACAAATACTTGAGCTTATATATAATAAATATTTTATTTTAAAACTTGTGTAAGAAAAATAGTAAAGGAGAAATATTGGAGAGTTGGGAAACAAGAATGGGAGATAGTAAAAACAAGTGAAGCACCAGTACTTTGACAATGGTTAATAGATTTGTTAAATCAGACTGGTTATAAGCACAATATTGAGTCAAGTTCATACTGAGATATTGTTAATATATTTTTAAGAAGAATAATAAATGCATACCTACATTCTCTTTAAATGATGTGTAGCATATAATAGTCAGGTAATATATTTAGTGAATTATTCAATGGGCAGAAGTTAAGAGTGCACTTTAGTTAAATAAAGGACTTTTGTCTTCGTTAATAATGTGAACCTAACCTAAGCACAGGCAAATCAGACTGTGTGGTGTGAGCAGTGACAACTACAACCTTCATGAAAGCAGAGGACTTTCAGAATGTTAGCAGTTTACACACTCACTTTTCCATCAAGACCAGTAGACTTACAGACAAAAATTAAAATTAATCAAAAATGAAAGTAAAAGTTACCTGATGTTAATTGTTTTATTTAATGCTAATTTTAGTGCTTGTTTAAAGTTAACATATATTTAGATATATGAATATGCTCATGAACTTGAGTAGCAATTTCTATCCAAATTAATACCTAAATGGCTACACACAGGCCCACACATACATATGCACAAACATGCCTGAGTAGGAATTCATTCTTCAGCTCTTTGTTGTGAACATATAAAGGCAAAAAATTATGTGATAGAAACAGAATGTGAACTAAGGGTTGGAGGAGAAAAAAAAGAAAGAAAATTTCTTATCACAGATAGAAATACATGGCAGAAAAAAACAAGAAACATAAACATCTAGGGGGAACTTGTTACAGGAATGGGCACTTCCCCTTTTTTGAGAGCTGGTGTGTAAGAGAAGGGTTTTTTAGGCTGATCTGGAAAAAATAGCTTCAAACGTTAATAAGAAGAAAATTTAGCATCTTTAAGTGTAGACAGGGAAGGAAAAAAAATTAGGCTCCCCTCTCCCTGCACTAAACTAACAAGAGTTTAGTAATGAGAAATCACAGTGGGTGAACAGGTTAAGTGGGTGGTGATTAGACATATACGAAGACACCAGAATGGCTGGAGGGCTTCTGCTGGGAAAGTTCTAAGCACAGACCCCAAATGGAAAGCACATAATGTATAAAGGCTGACCTCAGCATAGTTGGCTGAAGATTTCCCCAGAATTGGTATTGAAATCTTCTCAAGTTAGTGCTTCAGCATTATTCCAGGAAAGTGCAAATTATCTATGTGAACTACAAAGTGGAGTGTACTCCTATCATATGGCTTATGCGAGCTCACATGTGTGGATCCAAGATGTACTTGTTTTCAAAACTCAAAACATCATGAAGCCATTATTGTGTTCTCCTATAGGGCGAAAGTCTAGCACAGTTGGTCTCAGAGACTAACACCGGAACTTCATAGGTTCTCTATTCTTTTCTAGAGGCTGAAAGAAAAATACACTGCTGTGGTTTTTATCTTCTAGAGGCTGCCTCCATTTCGTGACTCTGTCTTCCACATCCCATTCTTCAGACTACAAAGCCACTGAAGTTACACACACCCTGAACTGTCTTCAGTGGTTGCCTCTCTCTGACCACAGCCTGGAAATGTTCTATAGTTTCCCAGTCGGTTGTGAGGGTTCCCAGTCAATACTGGGGATGTAGCTCCTAGTCAATACTGGGGGTCCCCAATCAATATTGGGGATGCAGTTTCCCAATTAATATTGGGATTGATCTCCAATGAAGACCCCAACTATGGTGAAAGAAGACTCGTGGTAGAGACACACAAGAAGAGTGGGCTTGTTGACCACACTCTTCATTAAAGGAGCATACTTTCTTAAGTACATAATAAGAGCAAAGGCGTTCTTTATTAAATGAGAACAAAAGTCACTCTATGGGAAAGAGCTCAAAAGATCATTCAAGGAAAGTACATGTTCCACTTGATCTGATAGTGCTGGAGACAGCAGAGCTGCTAGTATTGGGGACAGCTTGGGAAACAGCACAGAAAACACCTACATCCTGAAGCTGCAAAGCCATGGCCAATCTCCAAGTCATGTTATTCTCTGTCTTCCGTGTCTTTTAGCTCACCCTTCACGTGACCCTTCAGTGCAGACCACGTTACAGATTAGAAGCAAAGTACTTCATATACATATGTTCAGTGCTGACTTTCGCAGGTTTTCCACTGCTCCAGATGCATATGATCAGATTAACTCCACCTGAATAATGAGGGATAACCTCCATCACCCAAGAGCCTGAACCTTAATCACATCTGCAAAGTTCCTTTTGCCCCACGAGGTAACCTTACCACAATATTTTGGGATTAAGATGTGGGCATCTTTGTTCTACTAACTCCAGAATATAGAGCATCAATTAAAATGAAAAGGGCAGTGGACTTTCAACAACAGGTTTAGAAGTGTTCAAAATATCATAGCAAACATTTGAAAGTCTAACATGATCATTTTGGATCAATGCTCTCCTAATATCTATGTACTTAATGTATGAGTATTTAAGATGCCTCAAGTGATGCTGGAGAAAAACAAATGTTAAATGATTATCTGGAATTCATAAATTTGGTTGCTAAGCAGGTGCCACAGAAAGAGGGCAGGTATTGAAATACACACTATGTTTACCCTAGAAATTTAACAAATAAAATTAATTCAGTTTACAACCCAGAAACTCACATGTACAGTTTACATACACACCTGCAGAAAAATACAAAACTTATCTTTTTCAAATAATGTTTCATTAATGTTACTTTAATGCATGATACTCTATAAATCAAAAATTAATATTTTTTATATATTATATTATGCATTTCCATAGAGTTTATGTATAAAATTAAAGGTGGTATTTAATGTATAAATCATAGTGGTTTTATCCTTCTGGAAAATTATGAGAAAAGTTAGAGATTTCTTATAAATATATTAGTGCTTTATTTTATGATAAAAGTTCACTTTTATGTCAAAAAGTGTTACTAGATCCACTTTAATAATATTTGAAAATTGCAGTCATTTTGTTCTACTTCTTCTAGTTCAGTAGGTATGAATAACATATGAAACAGATCAAATAATCAGGCCATTATGCTTAAAAAATACATCTTTTTCAACTGAACTATTCAAGCAATTGAGACCAAGAGGTTTCAGTTATTAATATTTTGAAGGCTTTCCCAAGTTTCTAAAATTTCTGTGCACAGAGACCATATAAGGAAAGCAAATTATTTAGTCAAGTTTTAAAGATCAGGTAGTCTTGAATATGAGGATAATTTGATACATTTCTTACTTTATCATGTCTGTGTATTCATAAAGTGTAAATGAAGAGGTGGTCTTATTTTTTTTTTCAGCACCAGGGATTGAACTCACAAACTCCCACTTGCCAGGCAGGGGCTTAGGCCACTGAGCTAAATCCCCAGCATGAGGAGGTGGTCTTATACTTGGCAGAGGATTTTCATGCTTCAGGAACTAGGCTTTATGTTTTATACATTTAAATTTTCATTCATCATTGAAATTATGCTGTTGGTTTAGAAAGTATAATTCAGACACAGAGAATTTAAATAATTTACCCAAGATCACACAGATAAGTAAGTAACAAAACTAAAACTGGAATTTCTATTTCAGTAATAGAAATGAATGTGTCATTGCGAAAGGCATGATAACAGTGAAGAAAAATAAAGTAACTTCTTAGGGCTCCTTCCCCCCAAAATTTCACTAAAACCGTAAATTCTTCCAGATACTTCTCTTTGGTTCCAGAACTGTAAGCAGAGTGCTCAGTGTGCCCGTGAGAAGCAGCTGCTATCTTCCACTACACTCAGTGACTTCCCTGCGCTTGGCATTGTAGCTGCCATCCTGTCCAAATGGAGAACTAAACTTCCCCGAAAGATACTACTACAGGAACGTTACTGCTGTCAGCTTTGCCATTACTTTCCATGGATCTTTCGTGGACCCTTGCTCTTCATTGTCCCTGGCAGAGACTTTGCTCCTTTCTGCTTCAACGATTACTGTGTGGAGTTGGTATAAAGAAATGCCCTTCTTCTCTCAGTAATGCTCTGGGTCTCTGCTTTATTCCTGAAACTTTCATGGCGTCACTTTTTATCTGTATCACTCTTTATTGAGGTCATCTCCTTGAGACATTAGTACGTAGTGCAGTGAGAAAGTCAGCCTAAAGTTCCCCTTAGATTGGCTGAACTTTAGACAGGTTTCTTTCTGACTTTTGGCTCCTGACTTCCCCTGTCTTAGGCAATTTACCATAGAAAACTGGAGATTTCTCTTTCCCTTTAAAATGCATGTAAACTTTTTCCTAGCTACTCTTCCATTTCACAATAAAGTAAATGTATTTTTCAAAGACCTGGAAACCATCTGAAATCTAAGTCATAAAGGAAAGAGCATTTCTATCTCTCAATTTCTGCCCAGAGAGTGGGAGACTAATTTTGAATAGTACCAAATAGCAAACACAGATGACCTATTTTTTGAAAAATAAAACAATGCAAACTCAGAAATAAGTCAATGTATGCAACATGTCTCAGTAATCAACTGATTCTTTAACATTCACCAGTACTTCTTCATTAGTTCATCCCAGTGCCTAAACACTCCCACCTTTGTTTCAGAGAATATAAGTCCAGCATTTCCACTCTATTAAAATAGTTGTGAAGAAAACCTTCATCTGTTTAAATCTGGGGGTTCAATGTTTGCTTCAATACCCTTGCAGGACTGGAAGCCAATCTCAGTGTCTTAGCCAGATCATTCAGCAGATGCTGATGCACCCACGTGGTAGTGCGCACCTCCACCCTGCCTGTCCCCTGGATGCTTCCTTTCCCCTTTGAGGATATTTTAGTGAAGCACAGAGGTTTTCATTGTAGCTTTTATGTCTTAGTCCTAAACAACCATGGGCTTTTTAGACTCCAGTTAGGTTCTTTTTTGTAAAACTATGTAGTTCAGGACCAAGGACATAGCTCAGTGGCACAAGCACTTGCCTGGCAAATGTGAGGTCGTGAGTTTGATACCAGATACAAAAAAAAAAGACATTAAAACTCTGTAGTTCAACATTAAAGTCACTTCTTAGCTGGCACTCTGTGTACCATGACAAACCCAGACATGCAGAAATGTGTCAAATGCACACGGTGTGGGCTATGATTTGGAGAACATTAATTAGAAGTAGAAAGAAACACTCCAAAGGAGGTTCGATAAATCTTAATGAGGAAAGACTTACAAATAACCTGTAATTTTTTACGATTATATATTCAAATATGTTTTTAAAAATATTGAACGAATTCATTAGCATTCTAAGAGGGACACACAAGAACCTATTGGCATGAAAAGGCAAAATTATTTCGTTGGCTGCTGACATCTGAGGTAAATTAACTTTCTTCTCCTTAAAACCACTAATATTATGTTATACTCATCAGAATTTTCTATAAAAATATCGTATTACCTCTGTGCAGTATCTACCAGATATTTGCGCAAAGTAAAGCTCAGCAAATAAAGTAGCATTCAGAGATGCCTTGACACAAGATGTACTTAATTTATGTGACACCTTATGGTACCTTTAACATTATTCATGTTCACACATTATACATTATAGGAATCTGTTATGAAGTCAGTTCTAAGTAGTTTAAAGCTGGCTGGATTCAAGTGATAAAGAGATAAGTGCAAATGATCACATTGTACACATACTTCTAACTTGAAATGGCAAACTTAACAGTGGTTTATGGTAATCATAACTCAGCACCTCTGCTAAAAACATCATCAATAAATATAAAACACTTGAGTAACTTAAAACCATCTTGTGACTGTAAAGAAAACCACATTGTTATCTTCTTAAATACTGCTGTACCTTTGTTTATCTATGGATTTACAGATACCAGTATAGTAGCTGCTGTCAGGAGCAAGCCAGTTTGGTTTTCCACAGGAAATGTAGCTTGACAGCTTCAATAAAAACAGAAGCTTCCAATTAACTCTGTCTTAGCTCAGAGCAGTAGGAAAAAAAATCAGGTGAGACCCTAATGAAAAATGGGAGAAAAAATCTCGACAGGATAGTCTTAACTGTGGCTGCACATTCAAAACATCTGGGAGCTTTAAAAGAATAGTAATTCTCAGTAACATCCCCTCACCAAGGATATTTACTTAATTGATTTGAGTACATTCCACATACAGACTTTTTCAAAACTCCTCAGATAATTCTAATATAGAGGCAGGTTTAAGAACCACTGAAATAGAAGTTGTTTATGAGCTATGAGGTAACTTCTGCTTGACTATTAATTTACAGGAATATTACTGACAAGATTTCTCAGCTAGTGAAACTATGAATGTTACCAAAATCTGAAAGAATGAATGAACAATATCAGAGTTGAGGATGCTGTGTCAACACCAAAAATCTCTTTACATACCTAATTTGAATATCAAAAGTATATTAAGTACAGTTATTAATAATTAAATTAATAATTATAGAAAGCAGTAAATTAAGCAAAGTAAAAAGTGGACAATATTAAGTAAAACAAGGCTTCATTCTTATTCCGCTTGCTTACAAGAGAAATGGACGTGGCATAGTATTAAAAAGTATTATCAAAATCCTGGAAAGAATGCTTTGAATTTGAAAGAATGAATGACAAACTTCATTCCTGCCATTTAAACAACTTGGGAAGTGAACCAAACTAGATCTTCTTCATCCCCAGTTATTAACACTTTGCAGAGAATTATCCAGCTTATATAAGACAAATGTAATGATAGAATTGTTTCTTTATTTGTTCCTGGTTTGCTGTTACTATTTCAAGACAACATTCTGTATCCCAATCAGCCATGCGTGTGAGAAATATCTTTAGTGTCCATGATACGCTGAATAAAAGCCCCATAGTGGACCGTACCTAAACCCCACAACCTGTGGATATGCTTTATGTGACAAATTGGAATCGAAGTTGTAGATAAAGTAAGGTAATTAAGGTTCCTAATCAGCTGGACTAGATGGAAAGAATATAGTGTGCCCAGTGTAATCACAAATGTTCTTATAAGAAAGGAAGGCAGGCAGGGGGCAAGACTCAGAATGATCCAGTGTGAGGAAGATTCAATAGCTCACTGCTGGCTTTAAACATGGAAGGGGAACATTACCCTTGGCAAGAAGGCAGCCTCTAGATTCTGGAAAAGAACAAGGAAAATGCACCCTCCCCTAGAGCCACCAGGAAGGTACACTCCTATTGACATAATGATTTCAGCACAATGAGATCCTTGTTGAACTTCTAACCTTCGAAACTTTAATTGCAAGATAATAAATGCATGTGATTTTAGGATACTAAATATGTAATAATTCATTATAGCAGCAACAAGCAATTAGTACAACATGCACGGACTAAAGTTCTAATATCTCGATCCCAGACCAATCTCAGCTGGGCTTCCATTCTTAATGTTCTCAGCTTCAGATAATTAACGTAAATGTATGCAGCTGGCTTCCCAGCTTGCATCTGAACACTTCGTCCAGTGCTTTTCAGCCTTTGATTCTCATTGTTCTGTTAACTTGTTTCATCTTTTTTCTTAGCTATACAAATTAATACTTGGTTTAAAAATCTCTTCTAGCCTGATCCAGATTCTAAGAACACCTCTACCAGTAATTGTTGTCTAGGTGTCATATGGGCACACATTTAATCTGTTTCAGCTTTCCAACCAGAGCCTCAATTCCATATTGCAAATATCTATTTATGGTAACTGTTGTGAGTGAATTTTATATACTAAATAAGGTTATCATTCAACAAAGCATTGAATAGATGATAGCTTAAAGATTTCTGCTTTATTCCCTGTTCCTTGGAATACAAATTAGGATGTGGGTGTCCTAATGATAAAGAAAATAAATCTGCCATCTGCTGGTGTGCAATGAAAACTACAAGCATGAAATCTTGAATTCATTATTGGCACTACATAGCTATAATACAGAAGTTAATTATAAAAGTAAAAAAAGATCCCTCTTTTCCTTTCATGAAAAATAATAACTTTATGCAATATTTTGAAGTTCTTCAAATTTATTTTCCTTTTCTCTTAATTATTGCATAGTGAGTGATAGGAGAAATGAGTAAACTTAATTACATAATTGAACTGTTACAGTGCCATTATAAATGTGCTAGATTCTTTCTATTCACATTGCTTGATTCAAAATGTAAAATAATCTTGGAAATAAAATCTTGCCATGTGTATCCACTCGTATTCATGAACAAACACACACATATATATATATATACCTTTACTATGTACAAATATTTTTCTTCTATATATCCTTTGTCTTAATTAAAACTACAGATCTGCTGATGTACAGAGTAAAGAACATCTTGAGTATTGTTTAATAGTAAAATTCATCCCCTGATAAACAAATTATATTATAATGGTAAAATCAATGCTGGTTTGATGTTTGTTTATATATACCTTTCACTGTTAATTTAGGAATATGATGATACAGTGGTTATAGTTATAATAATTCAATTCTTAAATTCACTTTGACTAACCTTTTATTGCCTAAATTTCTATATACTTTTTTCCTCATAAAAAAATTAATTTCTCCATTTTGAGGTAGAATGTTCCAATAAAGAGAGGATGTTGATTTTATTATAGTTTGTCATCTGTAGCCAAATGATTAGAATTGTCATAATTTGATTAATGTAAAAGTCACCCAATATACAGAAAGCACACTACAATGAACAAATAGCTTCTGCAATCTAAAAACCTACGCCTCAAACAATGAGAATTTTCTAAATTTTCTAAATATGGGTCTAAATGCAAGAAACACTTCAAAAGACCTTTGGAAAATGTTATGAGAAATTCACAGTCATAGTCATTCTCCAGTGGAGTAAAAACTTAGTGACATGGGTTTCACTCAGGTGTAGATCTTTAGAACATCAAGCAACCTAACTGACATAACTAAAATATGGAGATTGGTTTGATACAGGAGTTGACATTTCTCTCAGGAACAAATGAAGAGATCAAAAAGTGATATGTGCACCCACTCTGCAAGATGAATATAAAATTCATGCACTACATACATGTACTAATAAAATAAAATGAGTCATATGGGGCACAAAGTTGCTATAGAGGAAAAAGCAAGACCCTATAGTCTTGGTATGACACTGTCAAAACTGAAAACTTCTCAAACTCTTACATACTGTTCACATGGGAATTAGCAAGAACATTTTTAATACCAAAAAACAGTTGTCCTTTTGTCTCTTTTTCCTCCATTCTTCTATTTTTTTTAACTGCCAAGTGTTACTAAAGTTTAATTTTTTTTATTTTAAAGAAAATAGGACAAAACAAAACAGAACAGAATGAAAAAAGCAAAAGAAAACAGTATAGAGTCAAACATAATATAGCATTTCAAAGGAGAACACTGCAAGCTATACA
>RJWT010035784.1:0-13393 GCA_004365215.1 Cuniculus paca | reverse complement strand
TAAGGTGTGCAGCCTCCAAGATGCCCCCAGTGGGCCACACCTCTTCATATCCATGTTTCTGTGTCATCTCCTGCAAGTGTGAGCTCAATTTAGGATTTCTCCCCTAATGCACAGAATACAGGAGATATGGGATGTCACTTCACATATGAGCTCCTGTAGCCTGGGACTTGCTCCTGCTGAAGGAAATGGACCACCCTGTGGTGAGTTGCTCTGTAAAACGCCTGGTGTAACACAACAAATCTGAGACAGAGCCTTGTAGAGACCCAAGGCCCAGCACCAGCCATACGAGCAAGCTTGAAAACACAACCAGCCTCCAGGACTTGATGTGCCTGCTGCCTGGCTGATACCATGCCATGAGAGATCCTCAGCTGCAGGTCCCCAACTAACTGTGCGGGAGTCCTTACCCACAGGATCCACGAGATCATGAATGGTGGTGGCTGTAAACTGCTACGTTTGGCATAATTTATGGTGCAGTGTGAATACCAAATGCAGCAGCACTCTGGAATGCCTAGTGGATTTCTGCATTATCTCTCAGAGCAGTCCTGACATTGGTCCCCAGCCTTCCACAGCTGCACAAGCGGGTCCATTCCTATCAGGACCGTTGCTGCCAACCGTAAGGCAACACATGCTGGAGACTTTGGTTTCAGATCTGTGGGAATCCTACAAACCAATGTCCAACATCTTCAGAGAGAAAGAAATGGAGGTTTAGAGGGGAATGTTTGGCCTTTCAGTTGTCTGGTTTTAGTGTAGGAATAATGTCTTAGGCCTTTTAAATTCCAAGTTGATTTAGCAATATAGTATTCTAGATTTTAGATCTAAAACAGTCTTCAAAAGTCTCATATTTAGAGATGGAGCCTGGTCAGAAGATGTGGGCCATTGGAGGCCTGATCTGAAGGTTGCAGTCTTCTTCCTGTCTTCTCCTTTCCTTCTCTGCTTCTTAGCTTTCATTGGTATACATATCTCCTCCAACATGCTGTTCTGTCATGCCATTTCTGCCTGGAGCCAGCAAACTGTGGACTGAATCCAGCAAAACTGTGAGCTGAAATAAATCTCTCCTCTTTTAAGTTGTGGATATTAGATATTTTGTTCCAGTAGTATCAGTAACTAAGACAGATTTTGGTGCCAGGAATGGGGCCACTGGTGGGACTTACCTGGTCATGTGGTTTAGGAACTTTTGAAACTGGCTTGCAGGAGGAGTTTGAAAACACCAGCTAGAGAAGTCTTATAACACCGTAAGTAAGCTCAATGGGAGATTCTGGTGGGAACCCAAAAGACTACAATACTGAAGAGAATGTAGACATTAAAGGCCAGACTCAGGAGGCTTCAGTCTGGAGCAAAGATTCCACTGGCATTTGAACTAGAGGCCATGTGTGTCACACCCTGACAGAAAATTTGCCTTCATTTTGCCATGGCCTGACACTAGTGGGAGACAAAGATTAAGGGTGGAGGGCTAATCTATCTCATGGAGAAAACTTCAAGGTAGTCCAGTGTTTAGGCTGTGGCATAGGTACTGCTCTGATGCTCTCTCTCCTGCCTTCTTCTACACCAAGTAGGAACTCTTGTGATTTGTCTGGGCCCATCTGGAGACTGCAGGATAATTGACCCATCTCAACATTAACCAATCAGCAACCTATTTTTATTTGCAGTTTTAATTCCTCTTTGCCATGCAGGAATCCTATTAATAGCTTCATGATATCGAGATGTGGACATCTTTGGCAGGAGAAGAGGAAGGAATTATTTTGCCTACTATAAGCATCTTCCTCTACCTCCCTTGGTACCTGGTGAAATGTGATAGCATCTTTTACCAGACATGCATGTTCTTCCCTCTCTCCCTTTAAAGTAGCATCATCAGCATCCTCAAGGCCAATTAGTTTGTGGACAGTCACTGCCTAAGCATGTAACCAGGCTTGCACTGCAGGGATTTCCAACATCAGTGACTGAGTCAATAGGTAGTGAGTGATGCAATGGAATTTTTGTGAAGACTGAGATCAATGCTTGGAAATTTAAATGGATGCTACCTTGTGCCTATAGCTAACCTTTTAGCCAGCAGTAGATGGTCCCTAGTGTGGGGTGACCACATGTTCTGCCACCCAAGGAAGCATCTTGTCTTCATTTTCTGAAGGACTGTGTTACTGGGTGGAACTCACTGTACCTAGGAGATGAGGAATGGCAGAGCAATAATGTCTCACTCAGGTGCATAATTCATGAAGCCTGAATATTAATATTAATGATCCTGTCCTCCAAAGTCAGGCAAATTAAATATGCAGACGAAGATAAACTTGGAAACCCAGAATTCAGGTATTTTAGACTTAGTTCCCCCAAAGGCATAGCTTTAAAAGTATAGCCAAATTTGAGTCTCAAATTAGAGCTTGCTAAGAGCTTATACATTTATTAGCCCACATTATGCTCACAATAACCACATGCAGGTGGTGGGAAGAACTCTCACTTTATGAATGAAGAAAGCAAGACTCCACCACAGTCCCAGCACTTGGCAGAGGAGAAGCTGTAACTGGACTCAGGTGACCTGATTCCAAACCCTGTGATCTCTCCACAAGCTCACCCTGCATGTTAGTTTTTACATGACAGAGTTAGGTTAACCCACAAAGTCCTCTTAATGGTATATGAAACAAACCAACAAGTAGAAACCACTGTGCTAAAAACATTTTATAACTTCTTTGTCTTAAAACATTTTTGTCTACAAAATACAATATAAGTAGGGCTCATCACATATCTTCCTTGGCTGACAGTGGAAAACCAAAATTAAACAGTGCCTTTTTATTAAGATCATCTTCCCAGAAAAAATATTTTGTTTATTCATTTGTTTAATCATTCAACAAAAATTTATTGATGTTCTCTATATGCTACATACCTGCTCAGAACATGGGGTTACAATAGTGAAGAAGAGACAAAAGTGCATTATTTACTTTTAGAGAAGGGTTAACAGGAGCACTAAGAACAGCAGTAAGAAGACAGAGATACATACGGCAGGATGAGGGGAGATCCACTGCCAAGGGGATCAAAACACTTCTCTCAATGGAGAACTATTTTATCCATGCAGGATGAGGAAACAAGGCAGAAGGGTTTACCCTAAGTGAGCAGCAGAGCAGAAGAGGGTGCCTGTTATGGTTGATACATTGCATCAACTTGAGAAGTTTAGAAGTTTAACTGAGAGACTCAGCAGGGAGCCAGGGTTCTTATCTTGTAAATATCTTCATCCTGTGCAGAGGAGAGCAAGGAGATTTTGTGAGTGTTACACCTGCCCTGAAGGTGAGGGGGTGGCCTGCGTACTATATAAGGGAAGAGAGGAGGCTTGCTGCTTCTTCTTCTTTTTTTTTTTTTTGGCTCTGGCTGCTGCCTTGAAGTGCTGTCCCTGTGCCATGCCATCCTGCCTTGGAGCCAGCTGATTATGGACTGAACTCTCCAGAAACTGTGAGCTAAATAAACCTTTCCTTGCTTCACTTTGGGTGTCAGGTGTTTTGTCCCAGCAACAGAAGAAAAGTAACTGAGACAGTGCCAGAGTGGGAACTGTGGAAAACAGCACCTTTAAGACTGTGCTCAGTGATGTGCAGTATTGGCTGTGCTTTGGGAGTTTTCAGTTAAGTTGAATCAGTGCACCATGTGCTTCCATCATCCTTGAGTGTCTGAAGTGGTGTCTGCCGTAAGCCTTCAGCAAAGGATCGATCTGTGCGTTGCTCTAGGGCTCGGACTTTTCACCAGGAGCCTGGGTACCTGAGCTCCCTATGAAACCCTCATCCAGCCTCCGCTGTGTCTCACTGTAAAGCCCTCATGCCTTGTTACCATGGCGGCACCAGGTTCTATCACCTGTTTATCTAATCAACAAGTGTTCATTAAGCAGTGTCTATGATGTGTTGGCACTGTTCCAAGAGCTGGAGACATGGGGAGGGGGGAATTATGGGTGTATAACAGTGAAAGGTGCATTGCCATGAACCCCCTCAAAGTCCTCCCTCTCGCCCAGACACACGTTTCCCATCATACTTGCCACTTTCTGAAGCAGCTCCAGAAGTCCTCGTTCATGAGTATCATTATGATTTGTGGCCAAAAATACAGCAAGTGCTGCCCCCAACTCCCATCCAAAGGAACGACAAGCTCGTAAAAACACGGCTCTACATCCTCATCTGCTTAATCGCTAGATCTGGCACCGTGTAACCTCTAGCTCTTCCCCAAAGTTAAAATGACAATGAAAGGTCAACTTTTGATTGACTTGGGACGTGAAGGCAGCCACAGCAGCACAACCAAAGACGCTCGTGAAAGAGAACTTCCAGAGCTGCTGCAGGCAGTGGTGAGAACCGCGGACTCAAAGTGAGAACGAATATCCTGGCGGGGATAATGGCCATGTGTCTTTCACTTAATAATTTTGTTATTTAAACTCACATCATATTTTTCAATCATACCTCTTGCAGTTATTTACCTACCTCCTTGTATTTATGGCTAATTTCTGGGGCGGGGGAGATTGCAGGTTTTATGGCTGTAACTCAGCACCTAGGATTTCTTTGATCTTAGACTCTTAAACATGAAGTCAAGATATTTGCTAAATTAATCAAAATACAACTTGATGCCTTTGTTAATCTTCATTGCTCCCTATCTTTTCATAAAAATAGTAAGTCCTTCATATTTTACCTCACTAATGTTCAGATGTCCTTTTGTGTAAATTATCCCATTAGGAATTAGATGACTTAAAACTTCCTTCACTTCAGCAATTGTACTTTTGGAAAATTATTCCAGGTAAGTGAAAATAAACTCAATTATTTCCAGCAGTATTCATATTAATCAAAACTGATCACTGTCTAATGTCCAGCAAGACAGTGGTGGCCACATAAACAGGGTTCTTTCTGAACAACTTCCTTTTCGTCTTCCTCCTGTGGCAGTCAAATGCCAAATATCCAGGATAATCAACTTAAAAAAAAGGAAAAGTTTATTTTGGCTCCTGGTTTCAGAGGTTCCAGTCCCTGGTCACCTGGCCCTGTTGCTTTGGCCTGTGGAGACACAGAACTTCGTGGTAGGAGGTAGGAGTGTGAGTGGAGAAAGCCTGTTTACCTCCTGGTGGCCAGGAAGCAGGGAGGAAGGGCAGAGTCCCAGTCTCCCCTTCCAAGGATACCCTCAGTGACCCCTCCCATTAGGCTCTGCTTCTTTGAGGCTCTTTTACCTGTCAACGCACAAGCTAGTAACCAGGCTGGTAACACACAGACATCTGGGGGACACTTAGCCCAATCATACCCTTCTCCTCTTCCTTCTCCTCTTGCTATATATTGTTTCTGTTCTAGTTTCTCCTGGAGGAAGCTACATTGTGTGGGGCACAAAAGAGAGTCAGTCATTTTGAAGGATGGTAGCTCTAGGGTAGACAGAGAAATCCAAGTTGCCTACACAAAGCTATACATTCAGTATTTTACTTTACTGCAATATACAAACTTTTCTTAAAACCACCCGAGGGAATGATTTCAGAGGGGTAGTTTCAAAAGTTATCTAAATTTATGCCAACTGCCTAGGATTGGGTATGAAAACTGAATTCTTGGCTAGGTATTCAATGGATAGAGTGAATTCTGACTGCAATCTGCTTATGTTTATAACTTGTTCTCAGCAACTTTCCTCTCCATTCATGCCAGCATTGCTGAGATGGGCAAATTTCTTTGCAGTGCCCCAAGGGGTGGTACATGAAACTCTCCCGTACACTGAAGATACACATTCTGCTGAATCTGGCCTTCCTGAGAGATCCCATGCTCGGCGTGCCCTTACCTGTGCACTCTGGGTTTTTCAACCCAGAACGTAAGACCCTCAGTGAGGAAAAGAACCTGAACACAGACATATACTGCTGCCTCCAAGGATGCTTGGCCATCCTGATTAAATAGCTTCTGAGCCACGCTGTGTCTGCTACCACGGCAGTGGTGGCTCTGCTCTGTTCCAGTTTATGAGACCAAAAGGTGGGTGCTATGTTTAGTACCCTGATGTGTAGACTTAGCTCTGGTGTTTGACTTTGTTCCTACTCATTCTGAAGCAAAGACAGCAGCTGAGCCCGTGACAGGTGTGCAGTGGGAGGAGGGTAAAGAGCGTGAGATGATTTGCTTTCCGGAGTGCAGTGCTGCCCATCCGTGCAGGTGATTAACCAGTCCATCTTCCTGTACCATTCCGCTTCAACCCAGTCACCGTGGGTGGAATTACTCTCAGGATCCAAGACAGAGGCACCTCAAGATTAATGGGCTGTCACACATCTATATAAAATCTTGCTTGCTTTTCCCCTTCGGTGAGGTGCTCGAATGCATAGCAATGTGTAATGTGAAAACCACGACAGGGAACACCACTTGGTTGTATTTCTTCAGTCTTCATCTAAAGAAGATAACAACTTTCTCTTGATATCTTCTACTCATGTAACTGTGGAAAAAATAAAATTAAAGGAAAATCATCCCAGTAGAGTGCTTATTTCTTTAAGTGAGCTGCCTTCCTATCACTTACACTAAATGCCTGGATGAAACTTGGGCTCCTACCTGATGGGTGATGATATCATGTAAAGTTTAGGTGCTCGAATCTTAAGTCAGTCAGACGGAGCTTTTTTGGGGGTAATATTTGCCTTCCTGGGTTACCAGATACATTTCTAAATATTTGCATTTAGACGGGGCTCATGAAATGGCTTGCAGAAATATTGCTTTACTTTTTCTACAAGATCTTCAATAAGTGATCATGGAAACTTTGAGCAAGCAAAGTTATCTGATTCCCCTAATCATGTTTGTGCCCATTTATTAATTTACTAAGTCGCTCAATACACCTTTAAGAGATGCCTGACATTTTATGTCAACGGCATTTTATATCTGACATCCTTCATTCTGCACCCTATCAAGCACTACTGTTCTCCATAGAGACAAAGAAACAGAGGCTGAGGAGATACCTAAACATCAATGATTACTAAGAGGTGCAGCTGGGATTCAAACCCACAGCTATTTGATAGCAAAGGTAATCACATCTACTGGTTGTCTGTGTGCCAGACACTATGGCCAAGTCTTTCCTTGCCGTATTTTAGCACCCACAGTTCCTGGGATGGGAACATTATCACGTCCTTGTCACCGACAAAGGAGCTGAGGGCTGGAGAGTTTACAGAACTCGTATTGTCTTGGGGCTCCTGCATGGTAGGTTAGCACTTGCACTCCAGTCCTCTGTCCTCAGAGTCCATGGGATTCCCACCCTGTTCACTACCCCTTTCCATCCTGGTGGGGGCCCTAACAGCGCGCAGTCCTTGCCTGCACCTCCCAGCATGCTGGCGAGTTGCCCTGGAAATGCTGCCTGACCCATCAGCTCAAGGCTACGCAGCCCCTGCGGCTTTTCTTCAGCATCTTCCTCACTCTGGTCCTCAACTCTTCCACGGTGGGGGAGCTGTGGCCTGCAGACTGCGTGGGGAAACCCCAGATGGCAGCTACTCCACAGGCTGGCTGGCGGCTGGAAAGAGGAGGAAACCAGGCCCCGCAGGGTACAGGAAGGTGAGGAACCTAACTCTGAGCTGTACTGCTGTCAGTACAGAGGGAAGGAGGACTTCCATGGACCACGGGTGGGAAGTCACCAAGGCAAAATTCACTTAGACCTGGGCAGCTCAAGAGGGGCCTCACTAAGCCAGTGCCAACTTAACTCCAAGTTCGTATCACTGTTGAGTGCGTCACACTTTGACACCTTCGGTTAGTTTAACGTAACTCCCACAGTAGTAAAGCACACATCCCTTAGCACTCAGCGCACTTTCTCAAGGGTGGAGGGAAGAGGAGGAGCCCTTGTTGGTAGAGCGGTGCGTAAACAGTGCATTTTCTCCATGCTGCAGACTCGGGAGGGTGATGGATTCGCAACAGGCTTTGGAAAAACACTATCTGCTAACGATGCAGTGTGAGCTGTACACACAATTTTAGATTTTCTAGAAGACACATTAATAAAATACAAACAGAGGTGGGTGTGGTGATGCCCTCCTGTAATCCCAGCACTTGGGAGGCTGAGGCAGGAGGATCATTGCAAGTTCGAGACCAGCCAGGGGTATAAAGTGAGCTCAAGGCCAGTCTGAATGGCATAGAGAGACCCTGTCTCAAAAAGACCAAAATAAATAAATAAATAAATAAATAAATAAATAAAATACAAACAGGTGAAATGAATTTGAAAATATATGTTATTGCACTCAGTGTATCCAACATACTATAGCTTCCAGGTGGATTTGAAACAAGATGATATTAACAAAGCAGTCGACCTTGTTTAACCTCACTAAAAGCCTTGAAGTCAGGGCGCTGCAAGGCAGTCCCAGTTCAGCTACGCCTAATGCTTGGCAGTTCAGGCAGCCACAGCCTCCCGGACAGGACAGCACAGCTCTGGGTGCCTCCTCTGGGAGGACAGACAGGGCCAGGCCAGGAGCGTGGACTCAGCTCCCAGCCTCCTCCTTTCTCCTCACGTGGCCATCACTGAGGCTGTTGGAAGTCGGGCAGGTCCTACCCAGGGCCTCTTGGCCAGGCTTCACACCACAGTGACCGTAGAAGCTGGAGAGTCCCCAGTCACCACCTGCACCACAGGCCGCCTGAGGACAGTGTGGCAGCAAGGCCCCCATCACCCACCTCCTCCTGCTTGTTCTCTGGGAAGCTTCCTCTCCCTCTCCCTCTCCCTCCTCCTCCTCCTCCTCCTCCTCCTCCTCCTCCTCCTCCTCCCCAGAGGGAAAGGAAGCATGTGGTTGCAGGTGGACTCAATTTGGCTACGCAAAGGGTATAAATCAAAGAATGTCCACAGACAGCCACACCCAACACTAAACCAACCAGAACTCAGCCACCACCCGTGACTGCCAGCCCTGGGCACTTTGGCTGCCCTGTCCCTCAGTTCTGGAGGGAGGGAAAGGCTAGAAGTGGCTGAGGGCAGCCCCTCTGGCCAGCTGGAGGCTGTGCCCACGGAAAAGAAAGAGGAGAGACAGGCGAGTGGTTCTCCTGCTACTTGAGTGGTGGTGCAGATGTCCTAAGCAAAATCCTTCTCAACATCGGATGGGCAGCAGGAGCCAAAACTATAGTTTATTTATGTATTTATTGTGTGTGTGCATGGGGGGGTCGCCAGCCCCACACTCTAGAGAATGCACTCATGTCTCGTGTCCCAATTGCCAGTCCTTAAGGTGGCAGTGAAAGGAGGACCTGAGCTCACTTGGGCATCGCAAGCACCTCATCCTAGTGCCTCTCCTGTGAACTAAGAACAAGCCCGCCATCGCCCACAGAGGGACGGCACAAAGACCAGGCGCAGCAAGACCTGGCCAAGTCACTCTCGGATTATCTGCCCCTTTACTGGGTTCCTGTCCTCTAAACGTTTATGAAGGGATAAAGTGCGGCACGAACCGGAGTCCTGGTTAGTGGGTGCTACAGGGAACAATGGAGATTTCTCCTGATCATCTTGGGACACAGCAAATTCCAAACCTCTGTTCTCTGTTCCAAATGCCTCGCAATGACAGAAATGTTTCACATAAGAAGAACAGAGTTCTGTTCAAAGAGGAAAAAGGAAGTGGGTGATAGGGAATACAGGAATGCAAGCCCCAAAAGTTACGATCTCTACAACAGATTCGGATATGGGCAGTTGGGGTGGGGTGCCCTGTCCCCAAGGGCGCTGAGGACCAGGTGCACCCTGCAGACTCTATCCTCCATGCACGCGGGCTCCTGGGCAGCCTATGAGTGGATGTCTCAGCACCCCACTTCCCCACCTCACAGTACAAGCAGACCACCAGCAGGATGTGTCTGGTGGGAAGTGAGCCCCGGAGCCCCCTGTAAAGAAGGGTGAACCCCACATAGAAAACACAAAGAAGCAGAGGCACCACAGGACCAAGTAGCTTCTGAGTCACCCGGTCAGAAAGCTGTGACTGAGGCGGGAATCCCTTCTCCTTGCGTCTCCTGAGAACCCAGATGGCTTCTCTTGCCAGACACAAAGGCCAGGCCAGGCGCGTGCAGGGCCACGGCTTTCCTAGAGAAGGCAAGATGGCCTTGGCTTGAGGGGCACGAACTTCAGGAAGGACGAACCCTTCCCAAAGAGAAGGAAAGAGTGTAGGAAAAATGATAAGAAAGAAGAAAGGTGCCACTTCACACCTCTAGGAGAGCTATAATATTTCATAAAGAAAATTAAAAAGTGTTGGCAAGAATATACAGAAATTGGAACTCTTATGCATTGCTAGTGAGAATATCAATGTCACCCTCAAAAAATTAAACATGGATTTTTTTATTTGTTATTTTGCTTTTTGAGACAGGGACTTACCACATAGTTCAGGCTGGACTTGAACTCACTGTGGAATCCAGGCTGGCCTCCAACTGGCAGTGATCCTCCTGGATCAGTCTCCCGAGTACTGGGATTACAGGCGGGCACCACCACACCTGGCTAAACATGGAATTATTATACAACCCAGGAATCCCCTCCTAGGAGTTCTACTCAAAAGCATTAAACACAAATGCATGTGCATGGTCATAGCAGCATAATTCATAATGGCCTTCTGGTAGAAGCAACCATCGATGGATGACTAGATAAACGAACTGTGGTATATATATTACAGTTATGTGATATCTATGCCTACACCTGTATCTATCTACATATGAATATTACTCAGCCAGCAAGACTCATACAGCACTAGTACATCTTAAAATGTACTGTGTGATTCTCAAGGACATGCTAAGCGAAGAAGTCGGGACACAAGTCCCCTATTACATGACTCCATTTATATGAGACAGCTAAGGTAGGGTTTTCCAGAGCCAGAGAGCAGCTCGGTGGTTGTCAGGGGCCTCTCAGGTGAGGGAGGTGCAGATAAGTCTTCATGGGTTCCACTTGTGCTTAGTAGAGGAGCAAGGTGGTTTCGTGGCACTAGGAAATGCCCACCGCCTCTGAATGGGTCACTTTTAAATGGTTTGTGCTGTGTGGACTTGGCCTCAATGAAAGGAAAGAAAAAGGATAAAAGCAGCCACCCCAGCCCCAAGGCAGTCTTCTTGCTTTGCTGTGGCCCTGGAGCTCTGTCACGTGGTTCTGACGGCGGAACCAGCCCTCTCTCGGGCTATCTGTGCCAGAAAGGACAGCAGTTAAATGCAAAGGGCCCCAGGAGCAGCCACGAAACAGCTAAAATGTAACTGGGAACCCAAATGCAACCGGGAACTCCTTGATTATTTGATTGAATATCACATTCTTGATTATTCTCGATTAGTGTACAGAAGGGCTCGGGAGCCGGCTAAACTCATGGTTGGCAAGAAAGGGAGCATGAAAGAACTTTAAAGAGTTGTATTGTATTCTCATCGGGGAGAAACTGAAGCAAACCCTCTAGCTTCACTTGCTCTTCATTGCTTTACAAAGTCTCCGTGTCAAAGCCACACAGCTGCACAGGGCAGTATTGGTCCCCAGTAGCTTTGCGTAGTGGCACCTCTGATGGAGCCAGCTCACAGGTTAAAAGCCATTTCCAAGTAACGGCTCCTCCTCCATCCTCCAGGAGAAAGCTGCTTTTCCCTACCTCCTCTGTCCTCTGGGAAAGTAGCCTTTTTATTATCTTCTCGTTCTCTAGAAAAAAAAAACTTGTCTTTTGCATCCTAATAACCAGAGAAAAGCGAAAAAGCCTTGAGTCACAGACTATCTACTCAGTAACTTTCCTGTAGACGTGCAGAACCCAGGAAACCCACTGACCTGCAGATAGCAGTGGCCTGTGTATGGAAAAGCAGACCACCTAGAGTCTGCAACTACCCGGAGAGCGGAGCTACCCTGCCCCGGCCCCCACGTCAGTCCCACACCTCTCTGCCTAAGCCTGGCTCCTGCCTCTCCTCCCATCACCGGCCACAGCCTCCATCTTCCTGCTTTGCTTGCTAGCCGAGTGGTCTCTCTCCTTCCCTCAAAACCTACCCTCAAGCCACTACTCTTCCCCAGTGGCCAGCGCCAATGTGGGTTCCCAGTTACATTTTAGCTGTTTCGTGGCTGTTCTTGGGGCCCTTTGCATTTAACTGCCGTCCTTTCTGGCACAGATAGCCCAAGAGAGGGCTGGTTTCACCATCAGAACCAAGTGACAGAACCCCAGGGCCACAGCAAAGCAAGAGGATTGCCTTGGGGCTGGGGTGGCTGGAGTGGCTGCAAATAATCAAGAATGTAAAATTTCATTTTTTGTAGAATGATTGGGCACTATTTGGGGTGGGTTGGGAGATAGGATGATTTCGGAAGGGCGGGCAGAAATGCAGACACAGATGACCTGCAAGGAACTGGTCAGAAATGCGAGGAGAGAACCGGAGACAGCTGTGTCCACAGCCATGCTCTCTGATGGAAAGTAAACTTCCCTCAGACCGAGGGGTAAATCTCATTCATCACCAACAGATACTGTTACAGAATCTAATGTATACTAGGCACTCAGTAAATAGTTGTTTAATAAATGAACAAGCAAAATACATTTGGATTTCACCCCTCTGGCCCCACAAGACATCGCACTTAAGAAAGAGCAGTGCTCGCAATTAATCAACTCCTCTCCTTCCTTTTATGTCAGTCCATGTTCGTGGTCCATGATGATGGCCTTCCCTGTGGGGAGCTGGCCCAGGTACGTAACATGTCTTCATTCTTTTCCCATCCCCTCTCCCCCCTCCCCTTCCCTTCATCTCTTGGTATCCTTTCCTTTCTCTGTTTCCTACGGTCCATCTTTTATTTTGCTCTTTAGTTTATTTATTCTGAGAAGCCATATAATAGTTAAGCTTATGTGTCTGAACTTCTTAATTCATTCAGCCCTCCTACCCCTTCCCTTCCTTTCAAAGTTCACAAGCTCCTATAGTTCCTTGCTCTGTGCCAGCCAATATTCCAGAGTGATGGCTACAGACACAAGTAAGTTCCATTCCTGCCCTGCAGGGGAATGGGAAGCTGAGTGAGCTGGAGCTGGGGAGAGGGCAGCACTGGGCCATGTCAGTCTCAGAGAAGTGCAGGAGTCAGCAGGGTCCTAGACGGGCCAACACATACAAAAGCTTTGTTATGGCAAGTGTCTTAGTTATTTTTCTCATTACTGAGACAAAATAGCTGACACCCACAAGTTAAAGGAGGAAAAGTTTACTCAGCTCCCAGTTCATAGAAGTTTCAGTTGACTGGCTTCAAGGCAGGGCAGGATGGCAGAGGAGAAACAGCCCCTGGCAGGGCAGGCAGGCAGCAGCAAAGCAGCAGCAAGAAGCCTCTCTTTCCCTTTCATCCCACCCAGGCTACAAGACTTCTGGTAACACCCACATGCAAGGCGGGACTTCAGTAAATCTATTCAGCCATACCCAGAACAATACTAATTCCATGGTAATTCCAACCAGTGGACAAATTTAGTGCCACACACCCTTAATCTCAGTATCACACACCCTAGACCCAGCAAGATCTGAAAAATCTCACCTTGCCGGGCGTGGTGGCTCACGCCTGTAATCCCAGCACT
>RJWT010035783.1:0-13393 GCA_004365215.1 Cuniculus paca | reverse complement strand
TGGGTGAGTGAGTGGGATTTAATGAGATGGAGCAGGGAATGGCATCCAGAAATGTTCAGATAGGTATAAGCAACTGTTTTTGCTTCTATCTAGACGTTCCACAATAGGTAGGGCTTTTCAGAGGTGGCTGGATGTAGGGTCTGTGATACTGGGATGAAGGGTGTGTGGTACTGGATTAGTCCTTAACTGGTGTTATGGTTGATACGTTGTGTCAACTTGAGCAGTTTAGAAGTTCAACTGAGAGACTCAGCAGGGAGCCAGGGTTCTTACTTTGTAAACATCCTCATCCTGGGCAAAGCTGGGCAAGGAGATTTTGTGAGTGCTACACCCTCCCTGAAAAGCGGGGAGTGTGTCCTGTGTACAATATAAGGGAGGAAAAGAGGTTTAATTTTTTTTTTTTTTGCTCTGGCTGCTGCCTTGAAGAGTTGCCCCAGTGCCATTCCACCCTGCCTTGGAACCAGCTAATTATGGACTGAAATCTCCAGAAACTGTAAGCTAAATAAACCTTTCCTTACCTAATTTTGGGTGTCAGGTGTTTGTCTCAGCAATGAGAGAAAAGTAACCGAGACGATTGGTTGATCATACTTCTGAGTATGGATAATGGGAAGACCCATGCTGAGTGTGGGTGGCACCAACGAAATAACTTGTTGCCTGAATGGGATAAAAGGGAGAGGGAGGCTTGGTGCTTGCTGCCTGCTCTGCCATGGACTGTCTCTCTTCTTCCATTTCCCTCTGTCATGCAACCCTGCTTTGGAGCCAGCTAATTAAGCACTAAAATCTCCACAAACTGAGCTAAAACAAACCTTTCTTCCTTTAACTTGTGGGTGCAGGGTGCTGTGTCTCAGTGATGGGAAAAGTAACTATGACGGCAACTTAGGCCGGCATAAAGTCTCTGAGCTCCTCGGAGTGGTAACTCTCAGGTTTTGAGACATAAGGAGCCAATCCCAATGGAAAGACAAATTTTGGTTCTAGGAAGTGTCTGGAGCTTAGCTGTTTAATTACTTCCAGGATGAGTGCCTAAGAGAATGTTTATTAAGCACCGAGAGAAATGAAAATTAATGCAAATGACTATTAGCCACTAAAGCCCGATGAAGGACAAGAATGAGAGACTGTACAGAGGAAATGCAATCCATAATAATGGAGAAAACGGCATGTGTGGAGACTTCTAATGAAGACAGAGGCTTGCCATGGAATTAAATCAAGTCTTTGGGCAGCTGAGAGCCAGGGCTGTTAACGGGTGAAGCCCACTGCTGCAGAGGTGACTGCGGATGCATTCGAGATCAGAACCTTGGCTCCCCGTCTTGGAGTCACACTGGTCCTGTGGTCCAGCATCTCAAAGAGAATCATCATACTAATTAGCAACGTGAGTTACATGGAAGACCCCAGTCTGCACATTTGCCTAAGGTAATGGCGTGCAGATGGTCATTTATTTATTTGGAAAAACCAAGTATATTTTACTAATGAAGGAGATTATTCAGTGAATACAACCTAGACTCTTGAAAATGTGTTCAGTGTCTCTCCTAAACAAGGCACATACTTGGAAAGAGATTGGTGACATTCAAAAGTTCAGAAATGCTTGCCATGAAAAGAACAATGGGGAGATGAGACACATGAGCTCAAGAACTCTTAAAAAGCCCAGTTAATGGGCTGGGGATTTAGCTCAGCAGCACAACTGCCTGCCTGGCAAGTGTGAGGCTGTGAGTTTGATACCCAGTACAAAAAAAAAAAAAAAGCCCGGTTAGTACGTCAGTCCAAGCAAGCTGGTATTGGAGATAGTCAGCAACCTATCAGAAATCCACAGACTGTAGGGGCTGCTACTCATTGTAGAGAAAGGGCCGTGTCAGAATCCCCAGCTCTTGCCATACATACCTTCCTGATGCCACAGTTTCCTGCAGATATTTCTAGACAAAGCAGAAATGCTCTTCTACGCACTTCAACCTATCCTGCCAAGTGGAGAGCTGGGTTTCCTTGTGGGACCGCTCAGCCGCTCAGTGGAAGAAGAAAATAAAAGAGAGGGGCCTCATTCTTTGGTGTAGAATAGGTTGGGCTACTGCGGCATTCTTCCTGCTATGTTGGCATCTGACAGGGTGAGAACTGTTCCTGCCAAATGTAGAGGGGGCATTGCTGTGCTTTTTGATGTGATATTTTCCCTAATCATTGCATGGATTTGTTTCCAATAAGGCTATGGTTTTCAGAAGGGAAAGTAATCCCAGTCACAAAAATTACCTCACAGGATGATATCCTATACTTGGATATAGTGTTCAAGGTTCTTTGTCATCATGTAGTCCTGCCTCAAGCCCAGTAATTCTGTAGTTTCCAGACTCTCTTTCAGTATTCCAGGTCCTGAGATGTTGATGAAAGAGATGCTTGGACACGTGCACTTCCCCCTGGTGATCTGCCATGTGTTCAGCAAAATCCAACTTAATATTTACCCACTCTGGGATTCTGTGTATCAGATGAGTCTCGAAAATGAAGCAAATAATGCACAGCAGGAGGGTTTAATAAAGCCAGCATTAGAAACAGAGTGCTACTATTTGTTACTAATTCTTAAGAGATGAGAAAAGGGAAGAGTTACCAAAATCCAAACCCAGAAGGGCAGAAGCATGCAGGAAAGACCACCTCGAACCAAGTCAGGCTCAGCAGATCAAATACAGGTTGAGCAACTCGAATGGGAAAATCTGAAATCCAAAACGCTCTGAAATTTGAAACCTTTTCACCACTGATGTGACATAACAGTTGGCAAAGTTCACACTTCATGTGACAGGTCCTAGTCAAAACAGAGTGCACTACAAATTATATAAAGTTACCTTCAGCCTACATGTGTAACATGTATGTGTAACACGCGAATGAAGCATAAATGAATTGTGTGTTTAGATTTGGGTCCTAGCCCCCAGATAACTCATTATGTACATGCAGATATTCTAAGATAAAACAGAAATCTGAACTCTGAAATGCTTCTTGTCCCAAGCATTTCAGATAAGAAGTGCTTAAAATTTGTGAATACTCTGATACTCCTGATGCCCTTTCTTCTTTCACTCTGATTTGCTGGAGTATAGCAGTAGCCACACCAACCAGAAGCCAAATGATGTGACAGTCTTATGGTGGTAACCAAAGTGGGTCAGTCCAAGATCACAGAAAGAAGGGCAGGTGTCTGGGTTACTTTGGTCTCCTTGCTAAGACAAAATACCCCACACCCAAAATTAGGGAAGGGAAGGTTTATTTCTTACAGTTTGTGGAGGTTTCAGGCCATACTCAGCTGATTCCAAGGCAGGGTGGCATGGCACAGGGGCAACACTGCAAGGCAGCAGCCAGAGCAAAAAAGAGGGAAAACAAGCCTCTTCTCCCTTATATTATGCATAGGCCACCCCCTACCCAAGGGCAGGTGTAGCACTCACAAAATCTCTGTGCCCTCTTCTTGCCCAGGATGAGGATATTTACAAAGTAAGAACCCTGGCTCCCTGCTGAGTCTCTCAGTTAAACTCCAAACTGCTCAAGTTGACATAATGCATCAACCATAACAGCAGGGTTAGAAAGGACACGGGGGTATGGGGCAGAAAATGGGAAATGTTCAGCATAATTTACCTCTTTCTTCCTGCGGAATCCACTCTTGCCTGTAACTACGTGAAAGGCCATACTCTCAAAACTTCAAAGGCAAAAATCTAATCCATTAGCTGTTTCTGATATTCTCTGTAGAAGGCATTATGAGAGGAAACAGCAAGAAACTACACAATTACTAACACAGCTGTTAAGGACCTTACTGTGATAGTAAACCTTGAGGTCCAGGTTGATAGTCACAGCTATTTTCATTTTCTAATGATTCTGGGTTCCCTTTACACTTGACTAGCCCCACACTTGGAATGTGGCTTTTCATTTCTGTACTCCTGGATACTTGACTTTATTCCTGCAAGACTATAAACTTGATATTATTGGGTTTTATTGGTCAAATTCATTGGGCAAGGAAGTACTTAAAAACACTCAGTGAGTGTATTGTGTTTCAAATAGAGTCCTTGTTTCTCTTGTGTACCAGCAATCCATGTTCCATCTGGTGACTGAGATCGTGTCCATGCTTATCAGTCAGTAGAATGATCCCTTAAAGTCCTTTTTGTTCAGTGGTATATATGTTAGTCAGCTTTTCATTGCTGTGAGAAAAGACCTGAGAAAAACAACTTGAAGAAAGATTTATTTTGGCTCATGCTTTCAGAGTTTAAGTCCATGGCTTTTGGCCCCATTGTTTCTGAGCTGGCAGTGAGACAGAATATCACAGTGGAAGAGCATTTGCCTAGGAAGTACAGAGGGAGCAAAAGAGCCCATCAGGAAGGCACTGGGACCAAGACAAAGTCCCCAAGAGCATGGACCCACTCAACGTCAACGCCTAAGTTTCTATACCCTCTTAATAATGCCATCAAATTATGACGCTAATCATCTTTCAAAAGCCCCATTGCTCAGGAGTGTTTCCGTGGGGACTAAGGTTTCAATACATGAAGCTTTTGGGGCCATTTCACATCCAAACCCTGGCAGCATAAGAAGACTGAAATGGTCGTAGTCATGCTGGTCACAGGGAAGATGAATCAGGTAGAGTCTGGTGATCAGGTACGTTCTGAGTTCCACAGGAGAGGGACCTAGCCTCACAGCCCATTTCTTCAGCTGTGCTTTAGTCAACCCTTCAGCAGGCTATTCTAGTATTCAATTGAGCCGGTTTCTTCTGTGTGACAAGTCCAGTGAATTCTTCCATAGTAGCCCAGGCCTGACCCCTGTGTTGTAAAATGTGCCCCCTGCTTGGAGGCAAAGTTAACATGGGATAACACAGTCTCGGATAAGAGACCCTGTGAGTCTGTGAAGAGTGTTTTTAACACAAGCAGTGCAGTAGGAATGACATACATATACCTAAATTGTGTGCTTAATTCTGAAATGACAAAGCACAGATTCTACCCTCAGAAGGGTCTAATTTAGTCACCATGCCACCTGGTAACCAGCTGGTCCTTCCAGAAGCTGGGACCACTCAGCGCTGGTCTCCACAGATGATGTGTTGAACACTCAGTATATTGGAGATCACCAGATCAGCTGTGTTATGGTTTGTGTCCAGATGTCCCTGGAAAGCCTCATCTGGTCATAGGGCTTTTTGAGAGGTGGCAGGATCTAGAGTGTGTGGTGCAGGGATTTAGTAAGGGTGTGTGATTACTAAATCAGTCCACTGATCCGTTTGGTACCCTCTAATCTTGGCAGCCCAGATACAATTAAAAGGGGCAGAAAGATGCTGTCAAGGTCCCTTGTTGCTTTGGTACAGTCTGCCCATCATGAACTGTTGACCCACTATCATGTGCCACTCTGCTTTGGAGCCAGGCAGTTATGGACTGAAACCTCTACAAACTGTGAGCTAAATAAACCTTTCCTTCCTTAATTTGGGTGTCATGTATTTTGTTTCAGCGACGAGAGAAAAGCAAGACAAGCTGCGATGAATGTCACACCTTGCAGGTCATATAGACATCTCTTTTATTCCTGCTGATGTGCACCTGAGAAAACATTGTGCCACTGAGCAGGTACCAGGTGAACAGGCAGGGGCTTCCTGGTAGCTACAGAAGTGGTGACCTTGTCTACCTGGCAGAGAGCTGCTGCACTTTGGATGCTGCTGGTGGACAGTGACGTGGACACAATATGTTCACATTCTGTGTGCATCCTGAGACTTTGGTTCTCGTACTTCTTTTCCAATCTGCCCTGTTTCCACTTTCCTACTTTCTCACCAACCAACATACCTACTTCCCGTGAGACAAATAGAACCTCAGGCTAGCTCTCCTGTTATGACTTACTTGTTGGTATATGGGTAGATTTCAGGGAGTTCATGAACTTGGATGGGAAAAATAATCACATCTCCATTTCTATAGACATCACACTGCAAGTTAGCATTTCTTTTAATTACAAATGTAGCTAACAGACCACAGCAGTGCTAGTAGTACCTGTGACTCTGTCATGAATAGAAGTCACACAATATTTAATAACACATTGCAATTGTCTGTGGAATCTTGAAATACCCTCTATGCATCACTGCTTGAGAACACAGCAGTCCTTAGGCCAGATGCTGGATGCACATGGTCGTTTGGCTCTGGAGAACAGAGCCACTAAGGTGGAACTCCTTTGGTCACCTGGAAACCTATGTTACTTTGCAGAATTCCCCTTCTATGACTGTTCATCAGTACATTTGTGAAAGTAGGACATCAGTTCTCGGAGTATGCTACAAGTTTGAAAAACTTGGTAGTTCAAATGCAGACTCAAAACTCTGGATGGAATACTCTTCTACATTTGGCTTTAGCTGGTAAAAAGAGTCCATGCTATAGGAAAGCTGGTAATAAAGCCACGTACTAGACGAGGTTGGCCTGGTTTGTGCATTGGAGCTGAGGACAGTCACTGAGAGCAGAACCCTCGTTACATGGTGAGATCTGGTCTGAAATAGCTGACTTTCTGAAAACCAGCCTGCGTTCTGTCATTGAGAATTGGCTTTCTCGGTATACGGAGGAGGCAAACAGACGTTTCTCATTGTAGCCAGCATCTTGCTTTTGCTCCTTGAGAGCACGGCCATGCCTTTGAAGAAGGATTCTTATTTTGAGAGTCACTTTTGGAAACCACAAAGCCCTTCAAGTATTTTGGAAATGGTAAAAGCCCCCCCCCCAAACAAAACTTTGCCTGGAAATAAAAGCTTCAGACTCTGCACAGATGGTGCGTCTGTGATACTTGCTGATGCATCTACTTTGGGTATACAGTGAAAATGGAGCTCCTTGGGTTTCTGTTACTTGCTCCTTTCTGTTCAGCTATTCACTGACATCACGGACTCTTGCAACAATCCTGAAAGATGTTTGATCAGTAGCTATAAAAGCGATCGAATTTATTTAGAGCAGGTCTCTGAATTACAGTACATGTATGGAAAAGATTTTGTCACAAAAGAGGAAAAAGTATGAGAAATGTTCCCACCACCCAGAGATCCTCCAGTTGGAAGGCCTGGGAGCCACTGGTTAAAAACGGAGGGTAGAATCTCACCTACTCCCAAGGACAAGAAAACCCACTAAAGAAAACCCACTCTTGTAACTTTGTAAAAGAAAGAATTCCATCCATGAGCTGGCTGATAGTGTGGATATTTTTAGCCACGGAAATAAGATAAATCTTTCAATTCGGGGTCTTGAAGTTACCATTATAGATGCAACTGAAAAATTACAACTTTCTTGCCTCGGCTGCTGATAGGGGAGAAAACAGAAGCCACAGTCCTTACAAGCATCCTCCCTCTGGGGCAGATGCTTTTCCAGGATGGAGTTGAGATACGACACTCTCTGTCAATTTCTTTGAAAAGATAAATCAGAAAAGACCTGGAAACTCTTCACAAGTTTTGCAAAAGTTATCTTTATCGTGATGGCACTGTAGTTGAATTTTGAATCCACATTTCTCTGTGATGTAAATGATTTTGAAAACAAGGGCTGAGACAGAGGAACATGTTCCTCTTAGGACAAAAAAGCGACTATAGTATAAACCCGCTACAATTAGGAGTTTAGTTAAAACTGCCTTGAAAGACTTTTGGTGTTCCTTGAAACAGGCCCACTATGAGTAGATCTTGTGAAATGGGCTCTGGAAACTTTAATTTCACTTGCAATACTGTATCTTTTGTTACAAAAACAATCACAGTTAATTGGCTGTCTAATTTGACATGGTTGTTGCCAATGAATAGTCATCCTAGAGTTTAATATTTTTCTTTGAGCTGAATGACATTGACATGTCTTTTTTTTTTTTTTTTTTGCAGCACTGGGGATTGAACTCACGACCTCCTATTTGCCAGGCAGGCGCTTAGGCCGCTGAGCTAAATCCCCAGCCCTTGTCTTTTTGAGACAAGGTCTCGCTATGCCATTCAGGCTGGCCTTGAGCTCACTTTGTAGCCCAGGCTGGTCTCGAACTTGCAACAATCCTCCTGTCTCAGCCTCCTGAGTGCTGGGATTACAGGCGTGTGCCACCAGGCCCGGCAACTTTGACATGTCTTTTAAAAGATAAAATTTAATCTTGATTTGTCTTTTTATGTTATTTTGGTATTTAATATATTAAAGAACCACATGTATTTTACTATCTTGCAAATATATAACTATAGCCCAATACAAACTAAATGGATACAAATATGGCCAAATATAAAAATGCGGTTTTATGTGACTGCTTTCCCTTGTAATTTTATTCATTTTATTTTATGGATTTGAAAATATTCAGGTGAGGCTGCACCCATACCCTTTACTGGGTTGTGCGGTGAAAGGAGGGTGTGAAGCCCGAATGCCTACCAGCCAGGGTTATGTCCATGCAGAGAGGGGCAGGGGACAAGCCAGGGACAAAACGCCTCTGCGGTCCCCTCCCCCGGACTCCGCGCAGGGGTTGTTTATCCTTGGAGCTCCCTGAAGGCCGGGCTGAGGAGGGGGTTTGGCATCTTCATGGAGGTCCTCCTCAGGGACAGGCAGCTGGCAGAGGACAGATGTCAGATGTGGCAGGGAGGGGCTCAGACAGAGCACGGGAGCTGCCCCTTCGCTTCCTCCCCGTGCTGTGTTACCCACTGCACAGTTTACACTTGTTACAGTAGCCATGTTTGAATGGGTTCAGCGCCGTTTCACTACGCTCCTTTTGAGCACCTACTGGAATCTACACATTGTCTTGCTTAATACTTGAAAAGTGGGCACGAGCCCCTCCGTGAGCGTCCATCAGTTTCCTCTTACAAAGTCATGAGGACAAGGAGACCGATGATTCTGAGCACTACAAGGGAGGTCTGAGGACCTTTGTGTATGAGTTTGTTAGCTATTATTAGAAGCAAAAGAGCTGGGCATGGTGGCACACCTGTAATCCTAGCACTCGGTGGGCTGAGGCAGGAGGATCATTGTGAGTTCGAGACCAGCCTGGGCTACAAAGTGAGCTCAAGGCCAGCCTGAACGGCATAGTGAGACCCTGTCCAAAAAAGGCAGAAGAAGGAGGGGGAGAAGGAGAAGGAGAAGGAGAAGGAGAAGGAGAAGGAGAAGGAGAAGGAGAAGGAGAGGGAGAAGAGAGGAGGAGGAAGAGGAGGAAGAGGAGGAAGAGGAAGAAAGAAAAATAGCAAAAAGACTAGTGATAACTTTATGATTGTCCTATAGTGTTTCCTGTAAAATGGAAGCTCAAGTTTAAATATTTATAGTTAACATGAAAGGACTCCAAATAAAATTAGATCTGTAAGAGTTTACCAGACTAAGATTAGCAAGTTTTTCTTCTTCCTGAAGGTTGACGTTCTCTTGAATGTCTGTATTCCTATGTGTGTATCTATGAAAGTTACATGCACATGCAATATGCAATATGCAACATGCAATTTTTTTTGTGTGTGTGTGTGTATGTGCCGGGGATTGAACTCATGACCTTGGCTTCCCAAGCAGGTGCTTAGGCCACTGAGCTAAATCCCCTGCCTCAATATGCAATATGTAGGGGTGTTTTTCCCCAACACTGCCATGGCCCCAATTTAGGACCCTACAGTTGTTTTTACCTTTGGCAGTCCCCTCCAAACTATATCCCTGCCTCTCACTTTTTTCCTCTCTGATAAGTGTGTCACACGCGAAGTAGATAGTGAGGTTTAGGTGTTAAAATTCTATTCTAAGTTCTTCTAGTTCAGAATATGTTTTTTGCTCAGAGCAACTTGGCCTTCTTCTTCCATACAGCATCTTCAGTTGCTCTCTTTGGTGGTCAGACATGTTAACGGAAGGACTGGCCATGTCCAGTCAGTTCCAATAGTGGAAAGGCTTGATTCCAGCTCTTTACAGCCATCTCTCCCTTAGCTTCAGTCTCACAGAGGCAACCGCTGCTGAGTGGCCCTGTGTGGATAAATGGAGTGGAGCTTGCCAAGCTCAGTAGGGCAAAGCTTTTGCCCTTGATACTGGCTTCTTATCTCCTCAACAGACGGGCAGGAACAATTGGCTATACGTGAGTAAATAACCGAACTGATTCTGTCTGTCACATTAAAAAAAAAATGAACTCAAAGATCAGAGCCCTAAAGTAGAAGACCTAAATCACTAAAGCCTCTAGAAGAGGCATGGATAAAATTTGGAAACCTTTATGAAACGTGGCAATAGTTTCTCAGATAAGATTCAAAAAACATTGCCCAAGAATTTGATAAACTGGATTTCATCAAACTAAAGAGTTTTCTTTATGGAATTTTGAAATCACTGTTAGAAAAATCAGGAAGACAAATTGCAGGCTGGAAGAAAATATTTGTAAATAACGTGTGATACAAGACTTGAATTAAGACATGCAAAGACACTTACAATTCATTAATAAAACTAACAACCCAATAAAAAATAGGCCAGTAATTTAAACAGATACTTCACCAAGTATATGATCTTATGAACACATGAAAATATGTTCAACATCATTATTCATTAGGGAAATGCAAATTAAATCTACAAAGACATATCATTACACATCTGTTAAAATGGATAACATAAAAGAAAAACTGACAATATCAAGTGCTGATAAAGCTACAGAGCTACTGGAACCCTCCAGGTTGAAGATGTAAAATGTATAGACAATATCCTATCATGGTCCCCTATAAACTAGAAATTTCTTTTTTAGGTCTTTACTCTTGAGAAACGAAAACTAATGTTGGCGTAGTTTTCAGTTGGATGTTCATAGCACCTTTATTTCTAATTTTTCCAAAACTAGAAGCAACCCATATGTCCATCAGCCAGTAATTGGATGAACACCTCATCGTTCATGTGATGAGAAACAAACCAGTGTTTAAAGGAACCATCCACGGAGACCAGCAATAATGCGATGACTGTCAGCAGCTTTATGTTAAACACAAGAAGCCTGTAAGACACCAGCACCACATATACACAAAATCCTGGGAAGGCAAGACTGAAAAGACAAAAATCGGATCAGAGGTTGCCAGAGTCCAGGAGGAGAAGTGAGTGACTCTAAAGAAAGATGAGGGGACTTTATAAGGTAATAGGAATGTTCTAGATCTCAACAGGAGAGGAAATTACATGACTTTATGTGTCTATCAAACCTCACAGCACTGCTCATGTGTCTTGGTTATCTTTCTCTCATTGCTGAAACAAACACCTGATGCCCAAAATTAGGGAAGAAAACGTTTATTTAGCTTACAGTTTTTGGAGGTTTCAGTCCATAATCAGCTGGCTCCAAGGCAGGGTAGCATGGCGCTGGGGCAACACTCCAAGGCAGCAGCCAGAGCAAAAAAAAAAAAAAAAAAAGAACAAGCCTCTTCGCCTCTTCTCCCTTATATTGTACACAGGAACCCCCACCTCCTTTTCAGGGCAGGTGTAGCACTCACAATACCTCCTTGCCCTCTGCACAGGATGAGGATATTTACAAAGTAAGAACCCTGGCTCCCTGCTGAGTCTCTCAGTTAAACTTCTCAAGTTGACACAATATAACAACCATAACATCATGTAAAGTGAGTGAAACCACTATATGTAATTTATACCTTAAGAAACCTCACATTAAAATTAAGGGTAAACAAAATTCCCCAAAGGGTTTTCATCCCTTGTTTTCTACCACAGGTACCTGAGGTTCCGGCCATGACAATCCTAATATCTGTGTGATAATTGATTCCTTTCTGTTCCATAATCCCCCAAAGTAGCATCCCCTTTCCCCGGCATTTGCACCATTTCTTTTGTCCGAGTCATTGTCTCCTCTTGCCTGGGTAGTAGTGATACTCTCGAGCACCTCTCTGATACCAGCATCAGCCTCTCCACTGCTTCCAGGCAGATGTGTGGCAGTGCCCGCCTTCTCACAGCATCCTCCTGCTTGGAATGTCACCCACTCTCCCGCTGTGAGATGAAGACCACCCTGTCTGTATGATCTGGCTTGGGTGTAATTTGTCTTTCTTACCATCGCCTTCTATGAACACCCTGTGTACGTTGACCTCACGCCTTCACTCTCTCAGGAATTTCCTCCCTTCCCTCATGTGACCAACCCAGGCCCTCTTCCGGATTCTATCCAAACATCGCCACTCTGGAAGAGCCCTCCTCCCACCCCACTTGGGCAAGCTTTCCTGTGTCCTCATAGCAGGCACCCACCTCACGCATGCCTTGAATGCAGAGCTTCCAGGATTGATCCTGTAAGGCGAAGTTCACTGAATGCAGGTCCCATGTCCTCTTCATTCATGTGCACCCTTTATTCAGCACGGTTCATATTCCATGGTTGAACTGACTGCTTGTTGGGCAAGTAGGAATGTCCAGGAGACAGGGCTCTGGAACTCTTCTGACATGGCATTGTAACCAAGGCAGACTGAGCCTCCCTCGGAACCCCCAGCCTTGGTCTCGCCTCCAAACAGGCTCCCGCTGCCTCCTTCCCTGCCTTTGCCCCTCTACCCTCTACTGTACCTTTGTACTGAGTAGCGCTCACACCCTTCTCTACATCCGGGCCCTCAGGGATCTTCTCTGATCTGTGTTATTTCATGACCAATGGCTCATAAATTATGGGCATTTGTGCAAAGTTCCTTGAAGAGGATTATTCGAGAAGCAACCTAACAAGCAGGATGCTTCAATAGAGAAGGACAGGAAAGCGGTGAATGATTTAATTCTACTCCAAATGAGCAACATTTATTTTTATCTGCCAACCTGGACAATACCAAGTTTTAATTTCCCAGGAAGCATATAAAGGGTCTGGGTTCTGCATTTGTTGCTTGTGGGTGAGCTCCATTAATGCCATCAGGGATTCTGTGCCCCCATGAGGACAGAAGGAAAGCAGAGAGCGTGTGTCTGCAGACAGCAGAGCACCCCGTGAGCCCACTTTCAGAGCCAGCTCACTTTGCGCCATCAGGCAAAAGACTGTGACTCCTGAAGAACTGTGTGTGTAAGTAGGTGACTTTGATGCCAGGCAAGAACACAGCTTTGTCCTGGGTAAGGTCGATGGGGAAGATAAATGCTCCCACCGTGTCCATACTTCACACTGGTGGACAGCGTGATCGTCAACCAGTTTATTTTCCAGCAAAGGGACGAGATGGTGTGACATGTGAAGAAAGAGCCTGCATTTACCTCCCAGGTATTTGACCCTGTCCTTCTGAGAGCTACCAGGCATATTTCAAGTCCAAATCCACAGGAGAGCATTTCCCGAGCACATGACCCAGCATTTAGGCAGAGAGGGGGAAACAGCCTGAACCGAGATGTGTTAAGGAGATCCAATCCCATGACCTTCAACTCTGTCAGGTCCAACACAACTGTGTCTATCATTTTTTTTCTTTCTTTTTCTGGTAATATGGTTTGACTGTCATTTTTCGTTTAATTTCCCTTTCCACAATATCAAGTTCCTACCTTTGGAGCTCCTGGAGGAAGCACATGATTAATCTTTTATAGACCTGTTCGCCTGGGTTGGAAGGTGGTTTGTTTGTAATGTTGTCATTCCTGTG
>RJWT010035782.1:0-13401 GCA_004365215.1 Cuniculus paca | reverse complement strand
TAAGGAAGGCTAAATGATGCAATATTTGTTCCAGACAAAATCTGTTTAGTACAGTTTCGAATTATCTCCAGACAAATAAAATCACTAAGTTTTTATTTTCTCTGAGGTTAGCATAAGGGCATCCTAGATATCTAGGAATAACAGGGCCAATGAACTGAAAGGCCACTATTACTTCAGTATCAAAACTCTTCGCCAAACTCTGAAGCTGAGTAGGGTTAGAAGCCTTGTGCAGCTGCCCCAGATTTAGTCCACTGTGCTTTTTAGTTTTCATTTCTTTCTTCACTAAATTGATGTTTACTTACAAGCTTTCTCCCACACCCCTGATATGACTGAATTTTGACTGACAGCAAGTTTATTCAGCATCTGAACTTGAATGGCATTGAATGCTTCAAATACTCTTTTTTTTTTTTTTTTTTTTTGCCAGGTCTGTTCCTGGAAGAAGACCAGAATCTCTGTTGATTCCAGGAGAAGTGCTTTCTTTGCACATGCCATTTTCAGCCATTGAAATGCACAACCAATGTTGAATAAATAATATCTACAGATACAATGTGTGCATTTGTTCTAAATATTCAACAATCTGAGGCCTCTAATATCCTTATGGTTCTTGAACAAGTTTACATATAAACGAAGCGTACTCAGTCAATCTTGGAAAACTGTTTATTTAACCTCAAAAGCTTGACTGCTACCAATGAAAGCAAGATAATTCATAATAAATAGTGTATCTCCATTCTGACACTTCTATTCATTCTACAGTACTATAGTTTCCTTTTTCATTTTACTTTTTAAAGTGGAGTTGTATAAAGGTTTGCACATTTTAGAATCCTCACCAGACACTAGCTTTAAAATAGCCACAATGCAATAAGCAACCAGGAAGTTTAAAAAGTACTTTCCCATAACACAGGGAAGTCAGTAAATAAGAGATTAAGATTTAATGTGACAGACTTGTATCTATTTACTATGCTTTCCAGCAACAGTACTTTAAGTTTTTTTTCCAACGAATTTTATCCAGTATTATCTATGAAATTTGTCATATTTTGGCAAGAAGTGAAAATAACCTGAGTTAATATGAGGCATTCTGTCAAATTTGCTCATTTCTTGGTGCACTTGACAGTGTGAATATTCACAAAGAGCATTTCATATGTCGTAGTTACCAAACTTGTTTTGAAATGGAATGCTTTTTGCAGGGACATTCAGGGAGACATTCATCTAAATACACAGTAAAACACTGGACTAAGGAATGATTTAAAAATCTTTCATATTTATCTTCATTTCTGTGTATCTCATATCTGGATTTTATTGCCCCTTTCCTAAATTTCCATAGGAACTTTATGGGGAAATTATCTCTGAACCTTTATGAATATATATATTTTTTCTTTTTCAGTAGTATCTGTATTTCTGAATGAATTATTGCAAAAATAAATTGTGTGAACATCCTAAGTTAGAAGTAAAGTGTATATAGAATTTATTTTCCTGAAATTTTTTATTTCAAATGACATTGTTAAATTTCTTTTCCTGTTTATGAAAAGCTAAGGTAATACAATAAAACTAGAGGGTAAAAGGCTATGTGAAAGCAGTGCAGAAATTAATATGGTCTTTCAAATAGTAGGAGAGGGACTAGGGAGTTTTTTTTTTTTTTTTTTTAATTTGCTACTAATGCCTATCTCCAAAAGCTGAGGCATTGAAACTATGTTTCTCCTATTTATAAAACAGAAGTTATATAACTATGTATGCTCCTAAGTATGTCTTGAAAAGAAAATAAAAATAGTAAAATCAATAGTTCTTTTTCATTTCAATAGGACCATCCTTCTGTTTAAATACACCCTGATACATGTTCAGTAATTATTTCATCCAATTCTTAGCAAATACACAGAATACTGGGTAAATTGCTTTAAATCCATTGGCTTTTCCAGGTATTCACTTTCCACAAATGCACAGTATCATAACTCTCTCTCCATGCTCCTATTGTTCTGTTACTGAACAAAAATTTGAGAATAGAGGAGAGACTAAATTCAATTTTAATTATTTTCAATGTAAATGTAGTATCTTTAAGATCAATAAATATTCACTACATATTAAGTTTACTTGATACGATGCCAGATTATTTCTTCATTTTTTACTTTGTTCATTTATAATTAGAATATATCTATTGAATTTCATGAAAACATTGACACATATTAGTGAATAAAGATTACATAGTCTCTGCCATTCTGAATTTTAAATATCCTGAGAAAGTCAGACAATAGTGTACAGAGCATAAATATATAATTAGAAGCTATCATAAATTAAGGGAGCTAGTTTTAACACCAAGATGGAAATGGGATGAGAATATGGCCTCCCCGATAAGTATAACAGTATGAAAACGAGAATTAATTGGAAATTGGATTCGTTTTGATTTAGTTTCAACTGGCCATTGTGCTTGTCTATCTGATAAAAGAATGGAGAGGTGGCAGAGGAGGAGAATGAGAAGAAGGGGAAAAATAAAGATGTCTTAATTTGTTTCTAAAGGTAACAAGGACAAAGCATTAAAAGAAGAGATAGCACCACAATTTTAGGGATTTTGTACTAGTAAAAACCTTTTTTTCCAATGTAGCTTCCATAGTGTAAAAGATCTCTAAAATAAATTGCATTTTTCCTGGGAGAGAAAAAAGTCCTAATGCATGTGCACTGTAGCTTAACATAAAGCACACCATCGGCTGCTTGCTTTCTATTTGGCAATGATCTATAATGACATATTATAGCAGATTTTATGTGTGAATTATTAAGTAGCAAAAGTGATTCCACTCTGAAATTCAACAGAGCAAAATAAAAGTTATACTAATAGGAAAAGTGTTCCTTAAGAATTGAAAAATCACTGCAGAATTTATTTTTGTTTTGAATATTACTTTTCCTCACCAGCAAACAAATTTACAGCATAACTTTAAATCTGTTTAATTCTTTTCATTTCTATTTTTAATTTGAATGTATTTTCTTGACAGTAAAGTATTTACTATTTGTTAAAGGTACATAGTGATATATTAAAATACATATCTAGCACAATAACTTTGTATGATTTACTTTTATAGTTTATGTAAACCTAACTTTAAGAGGCTTCATTTTTGTCCTGAGCAGCCAGAAAAAAGTTCAAAATGTATTTAAAATACGAATTTTTCTCCTGAAAGCTTTAGATGCTAAGAATAGAACTGGAAATGTATAGTATGTGATATCATTACACATGACTCAAATGATCATTCTTTAGGAACATCTCTAAATAATTATCTTTCTCAGCTAAAATTCCAAAGATTCTGAAGGAGTTTTTCTGTTGTTTTTGTTGTTATATATTTATTTTGTTTTTAATCAAAACCAATAGATAATCTGGAAATCATTTTCTTCACTTAAAGCTTGAGGTTAGGAGGAAGATTCATGGGAACATATGTCAACGTTTTCAGTATTTTTAAAGACATCAATGATATTGATGGGTACCTTAACTACTGTAAATTGTCACTTGAAAGTTTAGACAAAGCAATTTTGTTGTCTTAAACTATTAAGTTGAAAGGGTTGAACCAAAGATCATGAAGTTACAGAGACAAATGGAAGAAAGTTTTCAAAAGTCATGTGTGCAATCAAGTTTAATTTAATATCGAATCTACATCTCATTGCAATTAGAGACCATAGAATACAATTAAAAACCATTCAAAACAATTTTACGTTGGAGCTCAAAAAAGATAAGCATTTTCATGGGATTGTGAATACAGTAGGAACTTGGATGGATTAATAGAATTTGTTGCTTATTCTGGGATTTGGTGGATATATATTTATAGCCTATCTTAGCTATAGGCTGGCAGACAGCACTTTTTTTTTTCCACATATTTGTATCTGTTTGTCATTTTCTACGTGATAATTGAATTACTGTTCTGAGTTTTGCACAAGAATGCCTGTAATGAAAACATTGCCTGATTCACCCTGGTGCTAGCCAGGGTAATGAAGCTAAAGAAATACAAGAAATCTACCTTAGGTACAGAGTAGCAAATCATTTAGTCACACTCAGAACACAATTCTTATAATAAGGGATTAATACAATACTGATGACAATATGCTTTCTTTCTACATTGTGAAATTAATTGATTAAAATCAAAATGAAAAAGGAAATAGAACTTGTTTAACAAACATTATTATCCATGTATTAAAAAGTTGAGTTCTAATCATGTGAGACACATCTATATGTGTAATTGCTATACTGTTTTGTCTTATTTCACAAACAGTCATCAAATATTCTATTTACAGAAAATCAAATATTCTATAGTATTAGAAAAGACCATAAGACAGAACCTCCAGTGAATATTCTTCATTTTATACGTATTTACCTATATATAGATGTAGGTATGGAAATAGATATACAAATACAGAGAACATCATGACTCTTGCAGATAGTTATGACCACAATACTAGACTCTGAGGTACAAGTTGAAGTAGCAGGTTCAATTTGTTCAAAAAGAATGGGTCGTTTCCTCAATGTCTGCCCATTCACACCAATAGAGCCTAATTTATTGTTGTCCCAGGTTGGTCACTGAGGACCCAGAGGTGGAAACCACATTTTTGTCAGAACTACCTCATCAACTGTTCACCACTTCAACAAAGGTCACAGATACGTATTTTATAATATATAAAAATTGTAAGTTATTTAAAGCACTGAATTTTGTATTGTAATAATTTTCTGAATTCTTCAAAATGAAAAAAAAAACAATTTGAAGACTCAAGTTTGTAGTCTTGTAATTTACAGTGTCAGTTCAAATTTTTAAGACAATTTTGGTATTTTACTTAACTGTGGAGAAATTCATTTAGGGTAATTTTAGAATTAATATGCAGAAATACTCCACTTTGCATAGCAATTCATCATTGCAAAATTCAAGCAAATCAGTTGTGACCATCTATTGAGCTTTGACAGTAAACAATAAATATATAATAAGATTTGAATTACAGAATAGTTTGTTAATTGCACATTCATGTAGGTAGTTTAATGTTTTTAATAAATAGTAAAATCTAGTTGCATGAAAAATATTTTATATTAAATATTCTGAATATTTAACAACTGCATTTTAACTTTTATTGCAAAGAAGAAAGCAATGTAGAACAATAATCTTTTTTGAAAGCCACAACTTCCAAAGTACAAATGTCTAAATGAAGCAAAAACAATCTACAGTTATGCTCTATCAGTATTTATTACCAGTCACCAGTACTTATTCCAACATTAATATGAAAAACAGTTTTAAACATCAGTTTACATTTTTTACTAGACCATATAAGTCTCAATTATAAGCACATATTTCCAGGAAACAGTGTGGTCATTAAGGGACAAATTTAAAATTTCTAAAAGTATAGAGTCATTTATATTGTCATTAGTTATTGATATTATCAGACCATGTGGAATTTTTCCGTTTTAATATTTATTTAATTATTTCTTGTCTCAACCTGGGCTTTCTTCTAAATCAATTATTACCTCATGTTTTCTTAAGTTTTTAAAATAAATCATATTTTTGTATGTAAATTTACTAAACCAATAATATCTAATCTCTACCTCCATTTTTCTTCTTTCTTATTTCTCAATAATTTCTTTAGCAAGCTCAAGTGGAAAGTGAATTCATTTATTTTCAATCTTTAAATTAGTTTTTGTTGGATAGATTTTAGAACCATGAATAATCTTGTGATCACTAATTTAAATGTATTTCAGAGATTTCATTAGGTGACATTTACATAATAGCTATTTTTATTATTTAAAAAATTCTTTAGTATTCTGCTACCCCTTTCATCATTATTTGAATACAGTCACTGATTGTCATGCCTATTTTCTTTATCTGAGAGTGATGCTACAGTAGTTCTCTTGGTTCCTTAATAGTATATTTATATTTTCTATATTAACATTTTTGTGTGTGCCTCATATGCACTTGAAAAAAAGTTGCATTTTTTTCAGTTCTGAACAATTATTTTATTTATATTTTCAATGTAGTAAAATTTGTATAAAATTTACCAACATAACCTTTTTTTTTTTTTTTTTTTGCGCAGCACCAGGGATCAAACTCACAACTTTGTGCTTGCCAGGCAGGCACTTACACCACTGAGCTAAATCTCCAGCCCTTTTTTTTTTGAGACAGGGTCTTACTATGCCGTTCAGGCTCGCCTTGAGCTCACTTTGCAGCCCAGGCTGGTCTCGAACTCACAACAAACCTCCTGTCTCAGCCTCCAGAGTGCTGGGATTACAGGCGTGAGCCACCACGCCCAGCATTATAACCATTTTTAAGTGTACAGTTTAGTGGCATTAAGGACATTCACATTGTTCTGCAGCCACTACGACTATCTCCAGAACCTTTACACCATCACAAACTCTATGGTCATTAATCTATGAGGAGTCATTCCCCTCTACCTTTGCCTATGGTATCCCCCACTTAACCTTCTGTCCATGAATTCAACTAGTCTAGGTACATCATATGCATGGAATCATGTAATGGAATTTGTCCTTTTCTGTCTTGCTTATTTCACTTGGTGGAACACTTATCCAAGTTGTAGCATGTATCTGCATTTCTTTTCATGGCAGAATATTGCCTTGCATATACATATCAAATTTATCCATGTGTACATTGGTGGACAGTTGGTTTTTTGCATGATTTGGCTATTTGATACAATTGTTCAATGAACGTAGTATACAAATTCTGCTCAGCTCCATACTTTCAGTTCTTTTGTGTATATACTTAGAAGCAGGATTACTAGCTCAAAAGACAATTTTAGTTATTTTTTATTTTTATTTTAAAAAGCAAAAACAATTAAAACAATGATACAAAATTTCAAAACAAAATGATAGGAGAGTAACAATGGTTAACATATTGTGTATAGTTATCTTCAAAGTACCTGCTCATAGTACAAGATATAAGGCATGAAAAATTGATCAAACAATATAGACACAAACCTTTCTTTTCAGTGAGCTAATAAAAACTAGTAGTAAAACTATCTTAACTGTGATATATATATATATATATAGAGAGAGAGAGAGACAGAGAAAGAGAGACAGAGAGAGAGAATTTTCCATTCCCTCTTTTCTCCTTTCCTTCTCCTTTTCTCCTTTCCTCATCCCTGTTTTTCTTACCTTTTGAACACTCTCTCCCCATCAGTTTCACCCCATTTAACAATATCTACTGTACATTGTGGATCTTAACTCACTATTTCCTTTTCTTACATTGGGGAAACAGCATGATGTCTGATTTATTTCACATAGTTATTTTCACATTCATTTGCCTATAAAAGTCTTAAGTTTATCCTTCTTTACAGCCAAATAATACTCCACTGCATAAAAATATCACATCCTTTTTATCCATTCCTTGATTGATGGACATTTGGATTGTTTACAAGATTTGGCTCTTTCAAATTGTGCTACCATAAGCATGGGAGCACATATATCCCTGTGGTATGATGTTTTTAATTTTTCTGGGAAAATACCTACAACAGCTGGATTGAATGGGACCTCTAATCCTAATTTTTTGAGGGATCTCCACACTCTTTTCCACAGTGGTTGCACCAGTCTATACTCCCAGCAACAGTAGAGAAGGGTTCCTTTTTCCCAACAGTCCTCCAGCATTTGTTATTGGTTGATTTCTTGATGATAGTCATTCTTTCTGTAGTGGGATGAAATCTCAGTGTTGTTTTAATTTGCATTTCTCAAATAACCAACAATGTTGAACATTTTTCTGTATATATATTTGCTGTTTGTATTTCTTCATCTTAGAAGTGTGTATTCATCTCAGATGCCCATTTTTAGAATGGATCTTTGAATTTGTGAGATCTGAATTTTTCCGTTCTTTATGTGTTCTAGATAGAAGTGCTTTGTCTGAGGGATAGTTGGCTAAATTTTTTACCACTCAGTGGGTTGTCTTTTCATTCTGTTGATGATTTCTTTTTGTTGCCTGGGGTGGGGAGGTCTTTTTGAGACAGGGTCTTGCTATGCCGTTCAGGCTTGCCTTAACCTCACTTTGTAGCCCAGGCTGGTCTCGAACTTTGCAATGATCCTCCTGCCTCAGCCTCCCAAGTTCAGGGATTACAGGCACATATCACTACACCTGGCTGGTGATTTCTTTTGATGTGCAAAAGCTTCTTAATAACATGAGATCTCGGTTGTTTATTATTTGAAGTATTTCCTAAGCAGTTTGGATTTTGTTTGATAAAATCTCTGCCTACATCTACATCTTCAAGATTTCTACTACTTTCTCTTCCAGTGCATTTAGTGTTTCTGTTTTAATACTTAGATCTTTGATCCATTTTGACTTTGGTTCAGTGCATGGTGATAGACATAGGTCTAGTTTTAGTCTTTGGCATGTAGAGATCCAGTTTTTCCAGCACCATTTATTAGAGACTTTTCCAGTGAACATGGAAAGATTATCTTTGTCAAAAACAAGCTGGCTGAGTGTGTTTATAGTTATGTCTGCATCTTCTAATCTATTCCACTGATCCTCAGGTTTGTTTTTTTGCCAGCACCATGCTGATTTTTTCATAGTAGCTTTGTAGTGTAAGTCAGGGATTGTGATGCCTCCTGCCTTGCCTTTGTTGCCCAGGATTACCTTTGATATTCTACATCTCTTCTGGTTGCAAATGAATTTTTGGAATGATTTCTCCAGTTCTGTGAGGTATGGTAATGTTACTTTGATCTGATTGGATTCAATCTGTATAACAATTTTGGGAGTATGACCATTTTCACTACGCTGGTTCTTCCCAGCCGTGAACAAAGGATATCTTTCCATTTGATGACAATCTCTTCAATATCCTTTTTCACAGTACTGTAATTTTCAGGGTATAGGTCTTTTACTTCCTTAGTTACATTTATTCCTAAATATTTCATTTTTTGGATGCTATTGTGAAAGCTGTGGTTTTCCCAATTTCTTTTTCAGTGAGTTTGTTGTTTGCATAGGAATGCTATTAATTTTTGAGTGTTGATGTATCCAGCTATGCTACTGAATTTGGATATTAAATCTAGAAGTCTTCTGGTGGAGGTTTGGGGTCCTCTATTTACAGTATCGTATCATTTGCAAATAACAATAATTTAAATTCTTCCTTTCCTATCTTTACTCCTTTTATTTCTCTCTCTTTTCTGATTGATCTGGCTAATGTTTTCAGAACTATATTGAATAGGAGTGGTGATAGTGGGCATCCTTGTCTTTTTCTGATTTGAGAGTGAAAGCTTTCAGTTTTTGTCCATTGAGCATGAGGTTGGCTGTTGATTTGTCATACATGGCTTTTATCAGATTGCGGTTAAGAGCATCTATTCTGCTTTTCTGTAAGGTTTTTATCATGAATGAGTGTTGAATTTGTCAAAAGTTTTTGTGCATCTATTGAGATAATCATGTGATTTTTGTCTTGGGTTCTGCTGTTATAGTGTATTACATTTATTGATTTGCATGTTGAACCATCGTTGTATTCCCAGGATGAATTCTACTTGGTCATGGTGTATTATCTCCTTGATGGTTTGTTGCATTCTGTTTGCTAGTGTCTTATTTAGGATTTTTACATCTATTTTCATTAGAGAAACTGGCCTGTAGTTCTTTTTTGGTTGGTTCTTTCTCTGGTTTTGGTATCAGGGTAACACTTGCCTTCAGGAATGAGTTAGGGAATATTACTTCCCTCTCAATTTTATTAAAGAGTTTGAGGAATATTGGCATTAAATCTTCTCTAAATTTCTTGTAGAATTTAGCAATGAAACCATCAGAACCTGGACTTTTCTTTGTTGGTAAGTTTTTCATTACATTTTCAATCTCATTAACTGATATTGGGTTATTCAGAATTTTTATGTTCTTGATTCAGCTTTGGTAATTCACGTGAATCTAAGAATCTTCCCTCTGTTTCTGTGTTTGTCATCCTATAAGAGTTAAGATTTTTGAAGTAGATATTGATGATATTCTGAATTTCCATAAAGTTCTATAGTGATTTCATCATTTTCATTCTTCAGTGCATGAATTTGAGTCTTTTCTTTCATTTTTTATAAGGTTGAGTAAGGGTTTTTCAACTTTACTTATTCCTTCTAAGAATCAACTCTTAGATTCATTCTTTGTATTGCTGCCTTAGTCTCCATTGCATTAATTTCTGCTCTGATCTTTATAATTTCCTTCCTTATATAAGCTTTGGGCTTGTCTTGCTCTTCTTTTCCTAGAAGCTTGAGGTGCAATATTAGGTGGTTTATTTGTGCTCGTTCTGTTTTCCTGATTTGAAAATTCATCACTATAAATTTCTCTCCGAGGACTGCTTTCATTGTGTCCCATAAGTTCTAGTATGTTGTATCGGCATTCTCAGTTAGTTGTAGATATTATTCAACTTCTTCCTTATTTTCATCTGTGACCAATTGGCTATTTAGGAGGCTGCTATTTAATTTTCATGTGTTTATGTAGTTTTTGCAGTTTCTTTTTCTATCAATTTCCAATTTCATTGCTCTATGGTCAGATAATATGCATGGGGCAATTTCAGTTCCATTGAAATTAATTTTCATTATCCTTTGAAATACTTAAGCATGTTCTGTGGGCTAGTATATGGTCTATTTTAGAAAATGCCCCATGTGCATCTGAGAAGAATGTGTATTCTGATGATGTTGGGTGGAACACTGAAAACATCTGCTAAGTCCATTTGTGCACAGGTTTGGGTCAGTTTTGATATTTCTTTGCTGATTTTTTGTCTAGTTGATCTATCTCTTAATGACAATGAGGTATTAAAGTCTTCCATTGCAGTTGTCTTATTACTTACTTGATTTTTCATGTCTATCAATAATTGCCATATATAGTTGGGTATGCCCATATTTGGTGCATGCATATTTATGATTATTATCTCTTCCTCTTGAAGTTTTACCCTAACAGGTATGTGGTGATTCTCCTTATCTCTTTTGATCTTTCTTGGTTTGAAGTTCACTTTGGCTGTAAGTGGAATAGCTACCCCTGCTTTTTTGGGGGTTCCTGTTGCATGCAAGATTCTTTTCTATCTTTTGACTTTTAGTCTATGAATCTCCTTTTGAGTAAAATGTGTTTCTTGTATACAGCATATTGTTGGATCCTGTTTCTTGATCCATTCTGCCAGTTGTTTCTTTTGATTGGTGAATTGAGGTCATTAACATTGATAGTTATAGGTGATACTTTGGCTTATCTTTGTTATGATATTTCCCTGATGTTGAGTTCCTGTTTTTCCACTCTGTTTAATTGCTTGCCTTGCCTGTTAATGTCTTTCTGCTGTTTTTCTTATAATTGTGGTCATTTTTATTTCTGTCTAGAAAAACTTTCAGTACTCTTTTAGGGTTGGTTTATTGATCATGAATTTCTTCACCTTGTCATGGAAGTATTTTATTTCTCCATTAACTTTGAAAGATAGTTTTGCAGGTGCATCAATCTTGGTTGAAAGCTGTTTTCTTTCAGGACTTCAAATATTTCACTCTAAGCTGTTCTTGATTTGAGGGTCTATGTCAAGAAGTCTGCCATGATTCTGATGGGGTTTCCTTCTTAGGTGATCTGCTTTTTTTCTCTTACAGATCTTAATATTCTATTCCTGTGATGAATTTCTGGAATCTTGATTATTATATGTCTTCGTGTAATTTCATTTTGATCATTGGCTGTTTGGAGTTCCATATGTTTCATTTATTTGTGTGTCAAATTCTTTATCCATGTTTGTGAAGTTTTCTGCCATTATTCCTGTGAAGAGATTTTTTTCATGGCATTTGCACTGTCTCCAGCTTTCTCATTGACCTCAATTATTCTTTTGTTATTCTTCTTTGCTTTGTCTTGTAGCTGTTGGGTTGATTTTTCCTGGTCTCTTGCTATTTTTAAGATATATTTCTTTTTATGATCACAAGTTGCATTTCTGTCTTCAAGACATGAAATTCTAACCTCTCCTTCATTAAATCTATTCCATATACATTCAATAGAGGTTTTAATCTCTTGGGTTTCTGTTTGGATCTGTTTCAGGGATTACATTTCTTGCCTGTGTTGGGAATTTTTTGTTTCTATCATTTTTGTAAGTTCATCTATTCTTTTATCTATGTCTTCTCTATTAGCTTTGACTTTAAGCATTATTTCTTTTTGTACCTGAGGGATTATTTCCTTGATAACTTTTTCCTTTTTTTTTTTTTTACTTCTGTTGGTAGCATTTCAGAAAGTTTCAGTTTTTCACTTCCAATTTCATCTATCTCATTGAGTTTTGGGCTTGTCTTGGGTAGGCTGGAGGTCTAGGATTGTGTTTTGGTTGTGCATCTTGTCATTTTCTATTTTATCTTTTTTATTTTGTTTTGTCTTCTATTTTGATGTTTGGCAATTTCTTATGGTAAATAGCTGTATCACTAGTTTTGAGGTTCCCTTAGAAGACATCTGTTCTTTAGGGATGTCCTCTAGATTTAGGTGGTTCTTTATAGCTACCCCAAAAACCTATCTTTCCAATTGGTAGAGGATACAAAGTTACTATTTGGCTCTGCATCCAATCCTTTGATAGTGGGCTCTGATGATGGTTATGACCCCATACCATTGCAGTGTTATCATACAGAGGAGCAAAACTGATTGTAACATATGTGACATCCTAGCTAAAGTAGTACAGGTAGTACTGACAATAGTTTCAATGCAGCTTAAGCTACTGAAAAACTATGGAAACCATTAACTTGCTACATTCAACCACAGGAACAAACTCCCAAAAAACACAAATAATCACAAAATACAAAACATTAGTTTATCACTAGTTTTGAGGTTCCCCTAGAAGATGTCTGATAGGACATCCAACCAAACAGGAAAAGGATAGCCAACCAGACAAACATGGGTGAATAAAAGTAGGAAAATATCTCTGGTGTTCACAGTTCTGTGATAGTGTCATGTTAGATCCCAGAAATATGCTGGGTATGGAGCTGATCTTGGCCTCTGGGTATGGGGCCTGGGACTTGTTCTCTGTTGATGGTGTTCCCCAGAGTCTAACTGCTGGCTCCTAGCTGCTGCTTCAGACACTTTCACGTTGCTGGTCTCATTGATTACTCTGACTGCCAAAGGCATGCATGGGCCCCTATACCCTGGGCCCAATTGTCCAAAAGTTACATTTTATGTAATCTAGTTATATAAAAGTTTGAAATTTGTTTTTTGTGTTTGTGTGTCTGCAATCCACTAATACATTAAAATGTTTAGATTCCATGTCTTTCTTATTAGCTGTATATATTGTTTTAAAGTCACCTGTGGTTAATTTGTTAACCAATACATCTCCTTCTCATGTGCAGAAGATCTACCTCCCTATCTTTGATTTTGCTCTTTATTCTTACTTTGAATTTCTTATATAAGAGAAACCATGAAATATTTACACTTGATTTACAATCAGAAGTGCGTTCTTAATATTACTTAATATTACAATCTTAATATTTCAACCTCAAAGTGAATTCTTTTTCATTCA
>RJWT010035780.1:0-13401 GCA_004365215.1 Cuniculus paca | reverse complement strand
AGGATTCTGGTGCTTGGTAAAGATTGCTCTTATCATTTATTTCCTCTTAGTATAGTCAACGAGAAACCTGGAACACTTGGGTTTAAACACTTTAATTTGTCAATTCCAAACTATATGTCCTCACACGGGTCACTTTTTAATTCATGGTAACTGCCACTGTAGGGTGAAGAAAATAATGGTGCCATGTTTGCTCAGGCACATCACAGGAATTAAATGAAATAACAGACATTTAACATTAAGTACAAGGATTCAGTATATTTTAGCAGTTATTAAAGATTCTCAATTTATTTTTCAGTTCCTAAACCAGATTATTTCTACAGGTGTATGTACAAACACACATACGTGCATAAACCGAAATTGAAGGCATCAAAATTATGCACTTGGCTACGATTAGTGCTAGGACTACATACTGTGGAAAGTTTATCTCAATATGGTAACACAATAAGGAATGAATGGTTCGTGTGTCCAGTCACGCCCACTTCAGCCAACAGACAATCTGAACAACACAGGCCAAAGTTTCCTAGCACTTCTTCACTCCAAAATGTGAAATGTGATAGAGAAAGCTGTTGTGATTGATATTAAGCAACTTTGTACCCTCAAATCCTTAATTATCTAAATGTAAGAACTGGAAGTCTCTAAGTAGAATGAAAAACAATTTTAAGAGTGAATCACTTTCACAGTTACACACACACACACACACACACAATTTATTATGTCTAAGGGTAACTCATCCTAGTAGAAATAATAGCACCATTCATAAAAATGCCAGGTCAAGACCCAATTTGAAACCCCATATGCTGAAGAGAAAGTTAAGTATGCACAGTAAAACTGGAAAACAAAAACAAGAAAATCAATGATCTTAAATTACATCCAAGTGAGGAGGCCAAGTAGAGGGTAAAGCGTGACCACATATTCAAGGATGGAGCAATGCCATACAGGCCAAATTAGATCTCTTTCTTGTTATTTACAGAAGGTATTAGGTAGACACTCACTGGAACCTGACAGGCCAGTGGAAGGAGATCAGAGAATGGTGAATAAATAGAATGTTCCAGACCTACTCACAATACAGTTAAGACATGGGTAGCAGGACTTTTGTCTGTCTCCTCAACGGGACTCAAGGATGAACACAAGACCCCACAGCACAAAGTGCTTTGCTGTCATGAACAGAAGTTACTTAGCTGTAGGACCTCTGGGCTGCCAACTCTAGCCTCTTTCCTAAAGGTACTAGATAGAAAGCATGGATTTGTAAATCCTAGCATATCAGAAACAATAAAGGGCATTCTTTGAAGTTTAAATGCAGTAAATTAAGGATAAAGAACCAGGAAGAAACTAAGAGTAGCTACTAAACTTAAAGAATTGATTACTCTAAAGAGGTGGGTTAAATATATAAATCAGTTTTCAAACTGTTTAGATCAACTCAGAGATAACATATCAACATGAGAAGTAGGTTTTGGGGTGCAGTGACTTGGGACCCTAGGGTTAGAATCTTTGAGAGCAACATTGGTCGAGGGTACAAATAAGTATTTTCTCTATTTTTCTTAATATCACTTGGCAGGGCTTCTTTTGTAATTCCTATATGGCAGAGTCCCTCTCTGTTTTATTAAACTCTATCATCCTCCCTTTTGGTCTTAGCTTTTTGGTTCCATAAGATCAGTAGATAGCCACGGTACCTCTGCCTGTGAGACGCCTTCGCTGTCATAGTCTCCTTTGTCCTTTTTCTTTGAGCAAAGACAGTATAGGCTATATTCTGCAGAACCAAGAAATAGACACTATCTGTCCAGGGTAATAGAGAAGGTAAGCTCACACTTTACCTTTGGCTTCCAGAAATGCTAAGCGTTCCCAAAGGATCAGATCCTGCCAAAGTCTGCTCCCTTCTAGCTCCATCCTAATAGTCCTGCCTGTCCCCATGGAAATGGCTGACAAATTTTCTACTGTAGCAGATTGGGTCATTGGTGAAGGAAGTGATTTCTGTTACACATACAGATTTCTTTCTCCATCTGTCCCCATCAAAAGTAAGTAAAGGCTTTGTGATCTCTGGAATAGGAGATAATATATAAAACACACCAAGGAAAACATCATACTGGTGTTTACCATGACCTAAAAGAGGCACGGATCTGGGATTTGGAGGGTGAGTATTCAAAGATGATGATACAGAATGGGGTTACATGAATAAGCCTGTCCTTAGTCTAAAGGGAAAAAGAGAACGTGAAGAGAAAGCTTATTACTTGCAGATCGTGCACCTTAGCAGATTCCAACACAAGGACCACCGCAGTATCAAAAGGCCACATTTGGATAGCTACTTCCAAACATGGAGAAGTTGGCCCTGGACAGAAATAATGCGGTAATAGAACCCTGGGAGGGAAATGTGTTTTCAGTTACACCAGTGCCCGGTCCAGCCTTTCCCACAGGCTCTTCCTAAACAGGAACTTGGCAATGGGATTAGCAAAGCTGGAGGGGACGTCATTGGTTTTAGAGGTGAGACCCATCAGGGTCCTGAGGAAAGCTGGGCAGAAGTTCTCCCTGCTAGTAAAAGCACTGAAAAATCAGTGTCATGTTCATTTTATTAATTTTTCTTGACAGCCAGTTCCAGTTACCACGCAGGCACCACAAAATCAAAACATAAGCATGTCAAGTGGCCCCATGTGTGGTGGGCCCTGCCAAGGGCCATGTCACATCAACACGAGGAAGCAGAGCCCAGTTCCTCAGATCACGTGCTTGGTCCTGGGAGCAATCTCCTGCTGAAGGAAACCACTGCAGCTTGGATGAAAGAGCCAGAGGAGTTCTTGTGGTGACAGTCCTTTATCCTGGCTCTGGGCTCCTTGCACTGAAGAGAAGAATCTAGAGAGACACGCGGCCACATCTGGCCGTGGGAGCCTGTCTCTAAACACAGCCGCACAGACCTCCCGGCTGCTTACATTCTGCCTGCACTCAGTTTCATCCATGCAGGACAATAGCAGCTTGGGTTAAGGAAGACATTTAAAGGAATGCAATGTCCTTATTTGCAAGTGGGGTCTGAGCTCAGATTTCAGTTGAGCTGAGGACTTATGTAATAACCACAGGAGAAAAAACAAAACTTAAATCAAGGTGTCAACTTCCATGAGTGATGAAGAAGCTCCAACACAACTTATCCTTCTGGAAGAGCAACACGAACCATCTACCGGCTGTATGTGGCCAATTAGGTGGGTTCAAAACATAAGGACCCAGAAAAATTCCGGCTCTAAGTGACACAGCTCACACATGCCCAGGCTGAGCACAATGCACCTGCATCCTCCTGCTCTGCTCCTGTTTCCTCAGCCGCCTCCTGACCACAATCAAGACCACTTCCTCGACTCTATTATCATCCACCTTGACTGCTACTAATTCAGGTGGCTGTGTAGCAGGAAGGAGAATGTAAATCCACATCTGCAGCTAATTGACACCAGCACCCCAAAAGAAAGGCCTAACCCAGGCAGGTTTGATCACACTGGTTTGCCACTTTGACTACCTAAGCTAAGAGCCACCTACAGACAAGAACTGGAGTTGGAATAGTCTTATACTTCTGAAGCCTTTTTTAGTAGAGGCCTGGGCCCTCAACCTAAAGCCCTCGAGACACCTAATGAGACCTGGCCTGTGAGGATAGAGCTGGTCTGTTCTCTCCCTGCTTGAATTGGTCCAACAGGCAGTGGCCACTTCGGGGATGGGAGAGTGGCTACCCAGTCAGCTCTGTGGGGTAGCAGCTGACAAGGCAACAAACACATCCAGAGTGCTTATCTCCTTGGGTAAAGGACTCAGTTCATCCTGTCATGCTCCATTCAAATAGCCATGGCACGTCAGCCTTGCTGGCCTCCTTGATTGTGCAGAAATAAATAAATGAATTATGTTGTTAGGGTTTGGACTCCGGCACAAACACATGGTCTGCATTTATCCACACAGTGAGAGGTCCACCAGCCACTTGATATAAAAGAGCAAAATGATAATTCTTTTCTTTAGGCGCTCTCGTACCATATGGAATGTATATAAATCATATTTTTGTTTTAACAGCGGAGGCTTTGTTGATAGATAAACATGTGGTTTGTCAAAAAAAAAAAGAGAGAGAGAGGATTGTGCTTTGAACAATCATTTAATGGCCGTGGATGTGCCAAATAAAAATAAAAACATAATTTTGAAAGGAGCTGGCCTCATGCCCAAATCTGTACCAAGGAATTTCTCCTTAACCAAACTGGTTAAGGCTTGTCGATCTGTTTTGAGTTTAAACTGTGCTCTCTACTCAACCCCATGACAAATGGGACTCTGAGCTAATGTGCTCTAATAAGACAAGACGCTACCTTTATGAATGACCTCATGGAGAAGAGGTTGGCGAGCATCGTGGAGAGGCCTTGAGCCAGGCAGCTCTGGGCTATGAAACCCAACTTCAGCTCCGCGAGGCAGATTGCATCATCGCCCTCTTTCCAATTCCAGCTTGGGATGTTTAGCAGATGGGCCTGTGGAAACAGAAACAGGTATGAGACCTTGCTTTGTTACATGTTTAATTGTTTAAAATCTTGCTGGGAGATGCAGCAGTGCCTGAGTGCTCAGGGTCAACTGGACTCATCCTTCTTTTTCTTTGCTTGGGTCTGAGGTTTGATGCTTTGTTCTCCACCTCTGTGCATCACTCTTCCATGTCTTTGCAACATGCTTCTGCATTTACCAAGCCCAAGTCCTCACCTCAGGTTTACTCTTTTAGCCAAACAGGGCCTACAATGAATGTTCTCTTGTGACAGACACATCAGCCCTTGTTGTGAGGATGTCTGGCTAGGTTGTTCAAACACTGGCTCCTCACTTAGACCATAAGTCTGCCAAGTGCCTGAGCGTATTCTCAATTTCTATTTGGCCTACAATGTCAATGATCTACATCAGTGATTCTTAAACTTAAGTGGATATCAGAATCACCTGCAGGGTTTGTAAGACCCCCCCCCCATCCCTCTCACTGCTGGACCTATCTCCCGGGGTTTCTGATTAGTAGATCTGGGGTAGGACTGCAGAATTTGCATTTCTAACATGTAAAAGGTGATGTTGATGCTGCTAGTCTGGGGCCACCCTTTGAGAACCACTGCCCTAAATCACCAAGCAAGGCATAGTGTAAATGTCTTAACAATCTCTTGTGGATGAACTGCTTCTATTCTTCAATTAGGTCACATCAGGAGACAAGGACCTGGAGACATATTCGTGCAATTATTTTTAAATGGCTTGAAGCAGAGTAGATAATATATTGAATGAAAATAGAAGAATTCGAAAAGTTCTCCAGAATTGGAAAAAATCAGCAATAAAAATAAAAAAGGAAAGATTTACAAGGCATTCATATTGAGCACAGCATTTAGGTTCAAAAAAATCTGTTATATAAATTTGAAATGAGAAGATCTCTAACTTGGCAGCGGAAATGAGAGAAGCACATACATAACACAGAGAGCAAACTTTAAGTGTGCGGGTAACTAAAACCTCAAATAGAGACCATGTGACACATTACAGAGAAAGCCAATGTTTGCTTGTTAGGAATGGTCTCCACAACAAGGGGAATGAACATTTCATTCCGATGTGAAATGGTCAGACTAGCTGCAAAGAACTTGATCCCCAGTTTTCACAGTCAGATTTAGAGAAGGAAAATAATCATTAACTTCCTGAAAAAAAGGACAAAGACAAGAGGAGGTGAGCATTCTAGAAAGGATCTCAAGAGGGACCATTAAGAGAGCCAGGAAAGTCTGGACCGAAAAAGGAAACAGGACAGTCACATCCAAACAGCTCAGGGACCGCTGCACTGAGAGGAGGTCTGTCCTGTTTCGTTCTGGAACCAGAATTAAGACTGACTGGTATATACTACAAGAAAGCAGCTTTTGGCATGTTTCCTAAAGGAACTTTCTAAGGCTATAATTTGTCTAATACATGGAAAAGGCCACCTAGAAGAACATAAGGTCTCTGCATCTCAGATTAGTATTTCTCAGAGTTGCTGTGGGAAAAAAAAAAAGAAAGAAAAAGAAAAAATACTTGTGCCTTCCATGGGAGGTTTAATCAGAGAGCCCTTCTGAGTCCCTGCACGTGCCAGGAAGTTGCAGCTCTGAAATTACTTCTCTCCCACATTAGCAAGCACAAGGATCACTAAAAGAGGAGTCTCTTCACTTTCAGACAACATACAAAGCTGTACCAGAAGGATGAAAGATTCCGTTGTAGAAACTTAGGCCAAGGCTAAGGGCCCCATGCTTTGCTTTGAGAAATAACACTTTTGTGAAATGTCTTTCTTGTGAAATCCACTTTTGTGACAATCTTGAGAATCCCAAGCCAACAATGTTTACTCCTAGGAAAGATGACAGTGTCCTCCTTGGTGAGAGTATGGTTCTATGAGTCCTGTGTGTGGGCCACAGCAGATGGTGATTTCTGTCACACTGAGTACCAGGAGACCGTCCCCACATTGTGTACTCAATTCCAACAACAGGTCCTCTCGTTTGTCCTATTTCTCAACCCACTCTTCACTAGCTTAGGAAGGCAGTTTTTCTTCTCTACTTCCCTGGCTCTGTAGATAACCCATTAATTTAAGTGGAGAAATACTCATTTGCAGGAACATAATCTGAGAATGAGAAGGAATTATCTCTAAATGATGAAATTGCGTGAGATGAAATTTGGGTGGTCCAAGCCCTAGAGAAACACCATATAACCTCCATGCCACCTTCAAAGAAACAAGCAAAACCTTTTCAGAAAGCCCCACATGCTGGTTATGAAGCCAAGGCATTTCAGCACTGGGTCCCTTATGCTCCCATCTGGACTGGGTTCTGGAGACATATTTTACATGTCATGCAGGAAAAGTCAAGTTTGTTTCAAGCACCCATGGCCTCCTTTCTTGGCCATCATAATTTCACCAATCATGGGGCAGGATGTGAGGTTGACGTGCCAAAGGCTGGGAGCGAGGTCTGTGGGCATGAAACAGAGAGGAGAAAGACCCAGGAACTCCAATTCTTTGTTTCTGGCAACTTTGTCCTCTTTCATTTGAGAGAATTTGGGTTTGGTGGAAAATGTTAGCATTTCCACACAGGAGCCTGGAGGCAAATCCTCTGTCATTAAGAGAAGAGAAAGAGCAAACCCAGCTAGCCCAGTACTAGCCTTCATTTCTGCTACTGAACAACTCCCTCATCTCATGAAGGAGAGTGAAAATTGGATTTCCTAAGAAACCAAGAATCCCAGTCCTGGTTCTATTTCTCACTGTTTATACAACCAAGAGTGGCAACACAATGAACAAAGAAGCCAATGAAGAGGAGATAGCACCACTGCCACTGTTTACATGACAAATGTTGCTCAAAGCCTGTGTGTTAAAAGCATGGTCTCCAGGTTGGTGCCATTGGGAGGTGGTAGAACCTTTGGGTGGTAGCTGCTAGTAAGAGGTCCTTAGGTCACTGGGGGTATGCAATTTCTCTTCTCCTTTTGTTTCCTGGTCATGAGGCAAGAGGTTTATTTCACCATAAGCACCAGGTTGTGCTGCTTCATCTGACACCCAAAGGAACAGAGTCTATTGATCATGGACTAAACCCTCCTAAACCATTAACTAAAATAAAACTTTTCTTATTATAAATTGACTATGTCGGATATTTGCTATAGCTGCAGAAACCCAAGTAAACCAAGTATGAGGGTGGATGATGAGAAAGCTCAGAGAATGTGCATCTGCAGAGGACTTGGCTTCCAGGTCAGAGACAAAGGCCTTTTATCACTAAAATCTTCTGGGAAAATAAGAAATTCATGAGTAGATAAATCATCAGGAATGGAACTTTCTAAGCCATCTAAATGATCCTTTCCTTGAAGAGCTTCACCATTTACACTTAAATTGGGAAGGAACACCATTTGCATTCAGAGATGGCTAGACTGAACATACCTCTCTCCATAAAACTGAGAAATATTAAAGAGTTCCACTGTTGAGAGAACCAGACCTTCTAGAAGCCTACTCTCAGGAGCCATAATTTGGTTCAGTAGGTTGCGGCTCCACTGAAAGAGAAGGTGGCAATGGGCTATTCTGTCTCCAAGATTGCTGACTTCTCAGTGGCTGAGCTTTATGCTTACCAGACTGGTTCTGTTGATGAGAAAGCTTAGACCTCCTGGTCTAAAGTTACAGGAGATATTAAATATACAGGTGGTCCCAACAGGACTAAATGAGATAATGGATGTAAAACCCCTTTAAAACCAGAAAATATAACATAAATGTCTGCAATTATTATGATAATATATGCAGCGCTAGCTTTATATGGAGGAAAAAGTAGTTTCCCTGCTACCCTCTGGTTTCTCGAATATCACCTCCATGAGATCACAGGGGATTGAGATTCTTTATATTTCAAGGCTGGTGTCTAATTATGGAATCAACAGACACATGGGATATATTCATGATGTCATAGTTTTCACACACTCCTCAAATCTTCCCTGAATGCAAGTTTAAATGGATGGGGATCCATAGGCATCTAGGATGGGTGCAGAAAAAAGTGTCAAGAAAGGAAGAAATATATGTCGAAAAAGAAAGGGAAGAAAAACATGCTGAAAAGATGAGTGGAAGCATGTTAGGAAAGACAGCAAAACAAGGAAGCAGAGTAAAGAATGTCTGGAATCTACACAACGTGGATGACAAGGACAAGTGGACTTTCCATTCTTTCCCTAAAATAGAGAAGCAAAACAACAGAAAAATGTCCTGTGTCACAGTCACTCCATCCTATGTCCTTATTAGCTTTTAGGATTTTAAGTGACCCTAAAACCAGATTGAAATGGTTCTGAACAAAATGTTTTCAGGAAATAATCATGGGTCCATTGGTATCTTCATCATTGTTTCTGAATAAGTACAGGGCAAAAAATTTTAAGGACATTCAGGTGAATATTGATCAAGTACCGCTAGATCCCAGGCTAGTTGAATGACTTTGAGTTTGACAAGAACTATGCAGCTGAAGTCCGCCTTAATTTCTTAAAGGTGCTACATCAGCATTCATTGGAAAGAGACAAAAAGAGGACATGACATTTCTTCCCAAACGTACAACATTAATTTTCCTATTCAGTCTAAATTCAGCCAAAAAATCTAAACAACAGCTTCAAGTACTCCCACACTAAGTGAAATTTCAAATCACAAATGAAAGAACAAGAGTTTCTTATGGCAGCTGCTGTCACCACTCTCAACCTTGCTCATCAAATTCACCTCCACCTACAGGGGCTGCCCTCCGAAAACTGCTGCAAATTGATGCCTGCGAGTTATCAACACCTCTCAGTGGATCTCTTCAGTGTTCTTGACTTTTCTGGAGACAAACAGGAGAATGTGACCTTGGGTGCCCACCACCAAGTGCACCGGCTGGAGAGTGATACCATCTGCGCTGCAGCCACCTGCCGAGGGATGGTAAAGGATTGGCATCAGGCAGCCACTTTGAGTGGTGGACCAGTCACAGACAGCAGGCTGCGGTCCATAGTGGCCTCTGATGGGCTTCCACACAGCAAAATGGGCCAGCACTTGCCAGCAATTAAGAAATAATGGCATGGCACTGGTGCATTTGGCAGAATGGGGTTCCTCTGGGTCACCTGACAGCCTATTTCACAGGGAAGATGGCTTAGAAGACGGGGCACGGTCTCACTCACAACCCAGCAGGGAGTTATTCTGTTCAGACAGGACACCTGGCCCCAGATACTGAGCAGCCTCCAGCTTCTAAGCTTCATTAAGGAGGTAACTGGTACCATATCGAATAGAGCAAGGTGCCACCTTCCCTCCCCCAAAGCTGTCTTCTTGGGAGTTTCCTAACAGGCCGAGTGACAGAGAATTGCCTTTGGATAACAGACTTTCAACTCTGGTTTACTGAGAAGTAATCATAGGGAAACCACATAGATACTGATATTTGCTTTTTTTCCAATTCGTTTAAGCTGTTACACTAGGAACTGTTTAAATGTTTGATTTCCGGATAGCCAACTTTTTTCCTGGATTCAACTCTGCAAATTCTGATCCTAAATTTATAAATGTCATGTCCAACTCTCTCCAGCAGAGTCCACGATGCTCCCAAGTTCACCGAACCTCCAAGATGTCCCATCTCTTGCTGGGGGGAACACTCTGCACTTCAAATACTAAATCTGTGAGGGCACAAAAAGAGCTTCTCTTCTCTCCACTGATATCCTTCTGGGTGTCAGGAAGAGTTCCGATTACAAAGTGAATATTCAATAAATACTGACCAAAGAAATGACTGCCGTACACAGAACTGCAAGTTGTTGAGATTTAAGGCTACATCGATATTTTTGAACTGAGGGGTCCAATAGACATGTCCTGAGCAAATGCACCAGTACATGAAGGAGCTTCCCCCCAGTGACCCACTGCAAACAAGCTGCTTAGCCTGAAGAAAAAGATTTTTAACCACTGCGTCTTTACCAAGGACTTTGCACAGCACTGGTATATGTGAACGTGCACGAATGTGTGCATGTGAGTGGTGGGGGCAGGGGACACATGGTGAGGTAGGAGAGACTGGAACTGACCCTTGCAGTTGTCTCAGGCATGGAGCACTCCCAAGATCCTACCTTATTGTGATACTGCAGCATCTGAGTGATGATCCTGATCTTCGGGTGGTAATTCTTTATAGAGATTACTCTGCAAAAGAAAGAGCCATAGCTGAAGCAGGGCCTGCCTCACCTCCAGAGACTGATGGGCGGTTCACTGGCCATTACCACTAAGTGGGGCATGTGGGAAGGGGGTGCACCAGCGAGGCCTCCCTGAGGGACTGTACTCTCAGGGCCAAGAAAAACAGTATTCCCACCACCATTTTTCTTGGGGTGTGAAAAAGAAATCACAAGACAGCCATGGTGTGTGTCCTGGGCTTAAAAACTTGAGCGATCCTGTGAAGCCTCAGTGATGGGATGTGTGCCCCTGTGGAGAGAAGACAGCACTTCTGGAACAGGGTCACTGCCTATACTGACATCTAAAGCAAGCTCAAATCACGGATCCTCCGAGGTGTGCACTCTCCCACATCCCAGGGACCAGTCAAGGAACATCTGCTCTGAGTCCAGTCCTTCAGGTTAACAACCTGAAACAACAATGACAAATCAAACAAGCCACGCCGCAAATGGCTGTAACTGTCACACACACTTGGCCACTCTCAGAAATATGATTTCTAAACAGGGCTCTCAGAATAAGAGCAAGGACATCCACAGCTAATCGAGTCTACATGATGACTTGAACACTAGTTCAAGATAAGTGTCAATGCCTTGCAGAGGTCAAGATCTGGTGGAAAATTCCCACCCATTGACCTCAGCCCACACTGGGCAGGAATTACCACTTCCCCCCCACCTGAATCCACACTAGCGCTCCTCCTCTCAATCACAGAGCCAAAGGAGGCGCAGTCTGGAGCAGAAGAATGGAAACACCTGGCTTCCAGTCCCTCTGCTGCACTAATGAACCTGGTGACCTTCAGGAAATCGCCAGGCTCTCTGTTCCTGTTTCCTCATCTGGACACTGGGGGCCACAGTACCTGCTTTATTTACTTCATAGGCTTGGTATGAGGAACAAATGGGAGACCAGATGTGAAAATGCTTTGAAATCATTAAAAACTCTCTCCACGTGTAACTTATGGTTTTTGTCATTACCGACCCTGTCAGAGGTGACATTGTACATTTCCTTCTGTGACAAGGAAGGCTAAAGAATAGAATTCCACAGAAAGGCCCAGCTCCTATGTCCAATCAGAAATGCAAGTGCATTTATTATGACTGCCCCCGCAAACTCCCCACCAAGCAATGCTCTCCCACTGTATCCCCTTTTCTGCAAAGATGGAGAGAAGACAGCCCAGGAGCTGCTTTATCTGAAAAGCTGCAACTTGTGAATTCAGGAAATGCATCACGGGAAAGCCTCTCCCTCACAAATCCACCCTGGGCGTTTGCACTTGAAGGATTTCATTTTATTTTTGAAAAAGGGTTGTGTTGGCCCCTGCTTATAACTCAAGGACTTTGAGCCTCTGTCAGCCTCTCAGAGAAGTTCACAGCATCAGCCAGTTTTCTGCATTAGCTCATTTCAAATGGATCTTTGACATTTTAATTTCAAAAGGGGGCAGATTGGTCTCATTAAACTAAGGAAGAAGGAGGATTATACAAATAAGAGAAAAACAGCCATTTTTAACCCTGAGCTTCCCATTTCCTTTTGACCCTTCCTCCTGCTTCTAGCTAATGGACGGCTTAATTACATTTGTGATACCACCTTTGTGGACACTCAGGCATCCTGCCAGTCACCCTGGTACCTATGTGTGTTCGTATTAACCCTATCATTGTCAGGATTGAACTAAAATATTGGAATTAAGAGAAATGCCCATTTCAAAGCTATTATTCATTTCTATTATTCACCATGGCGGGGGTGGGGGGACAGGGACAGGGAATGTGCCAGCCCCAAACTTCTCTGTGGAGTGAAAACTTTTAAGCTTTACCCTCTGGGTTTCTTTTGAAGTCTGAAAGATAATGAATCCTCGTTCCTTAAAGGCTATTTTTTTTAATCACTCCAAATGACAGAAAAGCGTGTGAAATGATAGAAACACTAATCTTAAAAAGGGACAAGTGACACAGTACTTAGGGGATGAGCCCAGGTAGGATGAAGTCTGCCCTACTCCACCCTGGCCGCAGCCCGGCAGGCCCAAGGCTTGCAGGAGTTCAAACACTGACTTCCTTAAAATGACTACACCAAGTGAGTACACTGCCAAAGAAAAGTGAGTGGAAAGAGGAGATTGTGCCAGATGTTGCCTGCCAGACACACGGACCAGATGCTGTGTGGGGAGGACTCACTCATCCCAAATGCACCGGAGCAATTCCTCTGCATCACTGAGGGGAAATCTCCTGTCACTTGGGGCCACTGATTAAAAGCAAAGACAAAGGAGCTGCGAGCTTCGTAATGACACAAAAGCAACCTCCCAACCTCCACCTTCAGGTAAATTCCCAGGGCACAGTAATGCAAGCTGCAGGCCGAGGGGAAGCTTTTTTCTGGACAAAAGGATGGCTGTTCACAATTAAGTACAAGTTCCTGGGAATACAGTGGGAGTGAAACGTTTACTCTGAGTTCATCCCCTCTCCAGAAGATTCTCTTTCTTACTCTTTCCTGGCTCAAATAATTATCCTGCAATTTATGCGAGCAAAGACACAAGTTCCAAAAGGGCTTTAACTACCTGGAGCAAAATGTCTGCAGCTTTTAGTCACTGCATGGCCCTGAGAGGTGACTGCAAGTTTATGAAAAGAACAAAAACTGAACAAATTTTCTTCTGAAATGAGAAAAAAAATAAGTCATTGAAATTGGGGCCAAAATTAGCATTTTATATCCTGTGAAAAGAAATGTACCGGCCAGTGTTTGCCAGAATCTCCTTCCCCAGAAGATGTTTAAAAAAAAAATTGGGGGGCTTGCAGTCAAACAGCTTTGGAAATACACCATAATACATT
>RJWT010035779.1:0-13399 GCA_004365215.1 Cuniculus paca | reverse complement strand
CGGGACCCACGTGCGCCGCCGGCCCGAGGGGTCCCGCGTGGGTGCACACGGCGAGCGGCCGGCCCGCGGGACGGAGGTCGGGCCGAGCCCCTCACCGGCGCTGGTGGTGACGACTGTGCACGCACGAGTGGCCACCCTGCACACGCGCGCGCACACACACACACACGCACACGCATGCACACGCCCCTGTGCTTGTGCTCTGCGGGGACTCAGTCATTGCCAGGCACCAACTCGATTTCCCCGGAAGCCCCCCTTGCTTGCAATTTAATAAACTTTAAAGAAAAAAAATGCCAAACAGAACACTATTCATGAGACCCAGACCCGCCGTCACTTGCTGGAACCTGGCTCATCGGCCTGTGCATTCCCTGAGTCCAAAGAACACACGCACACTCACACTCGCGCGCCAGGGTGCCCCGCCGTGCACACTTACCTTGAGACGAGAGCCCTTGTTGCACACACACAGCCGAAAAGCAAACAAGCGCGAGCGACGCCAGGAGGACCCCCATCGTTCCCGAGGGAGGAGGGGTCTCATGTGTCGCCGCTCCCAGAGCCCCGCGAGCGCTGCGGGCGGTGCGGGTCCGCGTCACAGCCCCGGGCGAGACCCCGCCTGCATCCTGCGCCCGGCCGGATCGGTGCAGACCCGGCTCGCCGGCCGAGGCGTCTCCACCGCGGGCTGCGCAGCTCGGCTGCCGCTCGTCCCCGTCGGCTCCGGCTGCCCGCGCCGGCCGCGAGTGGGGAGCAGAGTGGGCAGGGCGCGGACTCGCGCAGCCGCTTAACCCCCTGCGCGCCGGCGGCTTCGGCCCGGTCTCCGCCGCGTGGAGCCCCGGAGCCCGGCCAGGGCGCACAGCGGAGCGCAGCAGCGCGGGGTGGCGGCGCGGCTGGGCCGGAGGAGGGATTGCAGACTGCAGGGGAGGTCGAGGCACTGCTGGAGAGGAGAGCAGGAAGGGGCTGGGGAGGCAAGCCGCCGCCGGAGGGAGCTGTGGCTTAACCAGTTAGGAGCCGCGCAGGAGGAGGCTGGAATCCCGCGCACGGATCCCCGCGGAGCCGCCTCGGAGCGAGCAAACGTGCGGTCCTGCGGCCGCAGGCAGTACTCAGGGGCCCAGGGACAGAAAGTGACCGACTGCGACCGCGTGCGGGGTGCGCTCGCCAGCAGGAAAGATGAGTCTCCTTCTCAATGTTTCCCACCCCGCCTGCCCCCTGCCCTCCGCCCGGCCGGCGTCTGCATCAGGGAGGGGTCGCCAGCGTCACCGAGATCTTCACCCACGACCGACTTCAGTGGGCATGACAATAATTACATAATGTTCCCCGGGATTGTGCGGAGAGGGAAGAAGGTTTTAGGCAAAGAGAAACGCAGTGAGTTGTAGAATTTGGAACATGTCTAGCTGTCTGCCCTGGTGAAGCTGGAGAACTGTGCTCTGTTTTTTATTAAGGATGTAAACAGCATGCGTCACGTTAGAAACTCTCTGTCCTCAGGAAAGGTGATCCTTAACGGGTTCTAGTATCCTTCACGGAAAGCACTTTCCATCAAAGTATACTTCTAAAAATTCCTATTAGGATTTCTTTGTAACAGTACTTTGAATCTTAAGCATGTTGGAAATACGAGTAAATCTTAACAATTCTGTCAGGAAACCAGTGCCGTACATGTATTTTCACTTTACAGATGAAGAATTTGTAGCTGGCTAACGCCTTTGCTGGCCAGAAAAAATTAACCTTAACATGGCTGTTGGATTTTTCAGCCTCTTCTCTTCTACTGCCGAATGCAGCAGTACCTTACACGATAAGCAGCCTCAGACATGCTAACTCCATGGCAATGGAATTTATTTCCTAAAGATGTATTTATTTTCCACTGTGAGCAGCGGCAGGCTAGAGACTTGGAGACAGGCAGGGGTGTATTTTACCATCTGCTCATGTTTAGGGCACCCGGACTCTGTATCCTTTATATTTCAGCCTTAAGGATTTTGATGTTTCCATTTCCCAGGAAGGAAGTCTTTTCATGTTCAAAGATTTTCTCTTGGAGAACGTGTCCAGCCCGTAGCAACACTGTCCAGATTAGCACACACTAAACGCTATATGGAAAACAGCACCCAGACATGGCAGATGCTAGACATGTAGGGGTTGAGTCAGCGTAAAATCCTGCGCCCAACAGGGTGCTCGGCTTTCTCCCAACATTTGGCACAAATGGGAAGTTAGTGTGTGGGGAAAAGCGACCTGCCTTCAAGGTTATGGGGGCGCAAGAGTCTTCAACCTGAAGAAAAAGGCATCCAGTTTGAGCAAGAGAAGTTCTGAATTCATCTAGCAAAGCGTGCCATCTGACCGACTACTGCAATTGCAAAAGTATAATACAAATAAATTTAAAAGTGTAAAAAAATATTTTAAGGAGAAAGTCATAAGCTTGAAAGTTAGGAAGGAAGGAGGAAATAAAAGAAGGAAAAAGGTTGGAAAAACATTTGTTTTAGTGAAAATTGCCTGAGAGGTAGTTTTGTCAATGTAGAACAAAAACATTTTGGTAGCTGTTACATCTTCTCAGTGACTATAAAATAGTGCTGATGAACACATTTGCATTATCTCCTATAGAACACCTGCCTTATTAGCTGTAAAATACCTCTGTGTTAATAGTCTGAAATGAAAGAAACTTTTAATTAAAAGCTAAATATCTAGTATACCTAGGGCCAATGTCTGAGGTGAGGTTCAGCTCCTCTAAAAGTCCTCACAAAACATCTTGCTTCCCACCAGACAGGCAGTCATTCACCAGAGGAGACTCTTCCCTGTTCAGATGAGAGGAAGGCACCTCCTGCTCATCCTCCTTCCTCACTATGATTACTGATGCCTGAGCTCATAAAAGTGACTGCAAAGTTCTTGGAAAATCCCATTTATCCCCAAAACAAAATCCTACTGTCTCATTTTTTGATAGTTTGCTTGCTTCTAAATTAGCTCTCGGCTATAGTTTTGCTTTTTATAGGCATGCACATTGGGGTTACCACAGCCGTTTCCCCCATAATGTGTGAGAGTGGTTAACCGAATGTACCCTCCTCGGATATACTTCCATCTCTCCTAGCCTCCCACTTTCCCTCTGCTGCCTGCTCAGCAAGCATCCACCCATTTTCTGCATGTTCCAATTTGCTGACCTTTGTCTTTCACGTGCAGTTTCTTAGTGATGTCTACAGGCTTTCATGGAAGCAGTCAGTTCACCCCCAAGGACTCACCTGGAGCCAGAGGTCTTTGAACTTAGGTGCTGTGCACTGATGCCTCTTTCAGAGGCTGTGGGACTTTTACTCCTCCAGCTTGAGAGGAAGCACCGTATTTCCCTCCCACCAGCCCATAGTAGGTTGGTTTTCCCTACCACACTTTCAAATGTTCTCCTAAGTCCAGGTTAACATGCCCAGTGTTAGCTTTTAAAAAGCAAAAGAATAACTGAAAGGCACAAAACAGATATCTTCCTTACAAATGCCCTTTAAGATGTTTAAAATATCTGCCTATGAAACTATAAGATAATCCTTCTGGATTCAGAAAGATAAACCTCACCCTCTACCTTTCTTGTAGGCATCTTGATGTTTTGAGAACCCCTCCAACCCCAAGTACCCCACTGATTTCTTGAACATGCTTTTGGAGATAACAAAAACTGTGTAAGAAAGAATATTTCAGAGTATTGAGGAAAATGTTCAGTCACAATCTTATGCCTGGATTAGTTTATTTTTCACTTGGGCAAAAAAGGAAATATTATAGAGTCTAAATGTTGAAGCAATATAAACAATTCCACCAAGAAATTTTATTTCAACCAAAGAAAAATAATAAGACTGTAGGAGAAAGCCACTAACTTATTTTGATAAAAAAAAATGAGCTTTTAAATTTTGTTTTCCAACCGATTATATAAGCCTATGCTGGCCACATATATGTGTGCTCCACATGTCATGATTCCAAAGACAGGAAAAAGTCCAGTACACATGGTGATGACAGGACAAACAGTGTGAGTACTGGCTCTTTCCACACATGTGCACACATGTGCACAAGACGAATGCATTTCAGAGCTGCCGTGGAGCTCAGTACAATTCTCTACAAACTGCTCATGCTACGCATAATGGAACGGCATAGCTACTTATTTACATCACACAAAAAATGAAACAGTGCTTTATTTCTTCAAGATCCTAAGCTTAGGAAATGCTTCCCATGGAGGGCATGGGATGAAGTATTTTAAGGCGAGCACACAAACATTGCTCATGCCTTTGGTCACTTGCACTAAAATTCTTCACTGGATACTTGCAAACAAGTCACTTGAAATCCTAGATGCTGAGTTAGTCTTCAAATCACAACACAACTTCTTGTTGTCATGTCTTGAGTTTCATAAACAGTTTATACAAAGAGAATCAGCAGTGGTCTCGGGAAATGGCCAGACATTGAAATAAGGGCGTGGTTCTGATGGTCACTCCTGGTCCACTGTGACTGTGTCCTTTGCCATCTTCCAGATGACATTTATTTCTTTATCTTCTTATCCATGACTGCAATGTAAATTTGTCAGGTCTGGCTTTTATCCTGTGGAACTCTGTGTTACTTTGTAATTGAAGTTCATGAAGTTAGAACTCAAATTATTCATGAGGTCGTGTAGTGTCATTTTAAAACTGTAGTGTCTGGCTTAGTGGCGACCTCCGGAAAAAGTTCAGGGAAGCTCACATTTTCTGTAAACATTAATATCACAGTCAATTTAGGTGCCCTCCACAGAACTCACTGGCCCTTATGTTCACTTACTTTTTTCTCTTATGAAATTTAAATGGACTTGTGATCAAACAAAAGTTGAATCTGTTAATTTCTTCATTAGCGAGAAGTTAACATCTCCTCCAGAAATAATCTTAAGCCAGCTGCCACCAAGCGAGCTACTATAGCTGCTGTAGCTGAATCTGCTGTCTGAGGGATGTTTCTTTTTGTTTCCAAATTATCCTGCAGTTAAAGTTCAGAATTCATGATATTTATTAACTATGCTTTTTTCATTAAAAATCTTGTGGGTTTGATTAGACATGAATAACTACTGTCTACATCTATTTTTGTGCAACAGATAATTATTTGGGGAAAGAAAGCAAAACTACAAGAAAAGCAGCAATTTTGGTAGTCTATAATTTCCAAGCTTTCTCACACATCTATGCCTATATTTACAATCTGAATGAAAATAAATAATAACTTTTAATAATGCTTTTGGAAAACTCTTTTAAGAAACAAAATAATTTATAAATGTTGAACTAGCCTTATATTTTTTAGTATGTATATTTTCCAATTAAGGGTGGTTTTGGGTCCTATACACTTGGGCTCAAATTTTTTCTCAGTATTTATTGTCTGTTTCAGCTTGTGTACAGATGCCCCCTCCCCAAGCCTCATGCAGTCACAGGGGGAGCTTTTCAGTGGTGGCTGGATCTAGGGTGTGTGGTGCTGGGATCAGTGTGTGTGATTACTTAATCGGTCACTGGCTGATTGGGCATGGTTGTGAGTGTGGGTAATGGGAGGGCCCACTTCAGGTGTGAGTGCTGCCTGCCCTAAGGGCGTGAAGCCTGGACAGAATATCAAGGAGGGGAAGAGGGCTGCTGCTTCTTTGCTACTTTGCTGCTGTGCTGCCTTCTGCCAACCATGAACTATTTCTCCTCTGCCATACCACCCTGCCCCCCAAGGCAATTATGGACTGAAACCTCTACAAACTGTGAGCCAAAATAAACCTTTCTTCCTTTAACTTTGGGTGTGGGGTATTTTGTCTCAGCAATGACAAAAGTAACTAAGGCCTCATCTGCATGTCCTTAAGCAAATGGTGCCAGCCCACTAGACCTACGCGAGCTTTTTTGTAAGTTTATGTTTTGTATTTTGTGCAGGTTGAGTAGAACAACAGAATCACATGGCCAAGCACAGTGCCAGGCACACAGTAAGTGCTCGACAAGCACTAGCATCACTTATCCCTGTATTTGATTCAGAACATGATGTTTTGTGAAGTTGAAATGGCAATGAAAAGAGTAGGCTCATTAGATCTTAGAATGATCTCTTCAGGAGCAATGTGCCATAATATTCTGAGCCTCCCAGAGGAGAACTGTAGCAAATTATCACACCAGTAGGGAAGAATTAAGAACTGGTAGTTGAGAGAAAGCCTAGAGTTAGTTGAAAACAAGAAGATGAAATAAACACTGTCCTAGTATCTTGAGACTGTATTAGTGAGGTCCATACAAGTGGTACCCAGGCAACAGTCTTAGAGTTGTGCATTTGACTTGGCCATGTTTCAGCAGAGCTATCTTCAAATGAGTTGCTGCCTGACTCTAGCATGCATGGAGGTCTTAACACAACCCCAGGTGCTCTAAGCCAGGTGTGTCATTAAATGGCTCCTCCATGGTGCCATATGGCAATTCACGTGCCTGAAGTTAATCTAGCCATAGTGGGAAAGGATCAGTGACTTCAATAAGGTATCCTAGCCTGCAAAGAACTTGGCAGACAGCTTGAGGTCCTAGTTCCTGTTCTTAAATTGCAATACAGTTGCAATTTAAGGAAGGAACATGGAAATCCTAGATTCGTTAAGAATATGGTGATTCCAGGGTGGGGATCTAGCTCAGTGGTCTAAGCGCCTGCCTGGCAAGCGCAAGGTCGTGAGTTCAATCCCCGGTGTTGAAAAAAAAAAGAATATGGTGATTCCACTAGAGGGATCTTGTTCATATAAGTTGTCTCACCATAAGTTAGTGTCACATGCCTTTGCTAAGGAGGAAGGGGGCACCTGTAGATCCAGGGTCAAGTTAAAGGTCATGACAGGATAACTTGTAAGGTACAAGATTAAAGATACATCAACAGTCCTTTAAATGGTCAGGATTTGTGAGATTGAGTTTAGATAGCAGAACATTTTGATCCAATGTCAGATAGCTCTTAGTTCTGAGAGCAGCAGTCAGCTCACAGTGTCTCTGCAGAGACCTGGGCCCTGTGGAGGAGTCCAAAGTGGCTGGGCTGAGACATTGCTTAGTCTGATAATCATGGAGAAGGAGGAAAACACTTTAGATGTAAGGAGACATGGACGTGAGAAACCAAGTTGGAAAACTGCATTGCAATTTAAGGAGAACAGGAAAGGATAAAGGGGCCTTCCAAAATTCCAGGGATGTGTCTTACATTTTGAAGGCTTGGTTACTGGCTGTGAGAGCAGTTAGTGTTCATCTCTACTGTATAATGAGAATAGACGGTGCGTGTGTGTGTGTATGTTTGTGTGTGTGTGTGCATGCGCGTATGTGTGCACATCTGCAGCTTTCCCAGGGTAAGGGAGAATAGCAACTGACACACATTCCCTTGCAATCTTTTGGCAAGATACCTTCTGCCCCTCTGTCACACGCTAGGTCCCCCTCTGGATGTGCACCAGCTGTCTGTAGGACCTGGAGTTCCCCTCTCATATGTCCAGACATTTTCCATCCGTGACTCTCCCCTTGTGATTTAGAAAGCTCTCATCTATGATGAAAGATCTTCTCTATATCCTCATCTTCTTCAGTCCTAATAGAAACCTAATTCTCTCCAGTTGTGTTCACAGGAATCTCCCTCACCTTGGAGACTGCTCCAGTGCACATGTTTCAAATAATGAAAGACCTGAACTTCCAGACCTGATTTCTTCATTTTAAAATCAACTGTGTGCATTTGAAACTTATGTCGTTTGACTTTGAGCACACCTCTTTCTTATTTATTTAGGGACTCTTATTTATTGAGGAGTTGGAATTTTACCTCTCAGTCTCTTACCCATGTCCTCATCCTTTGGTTACTTCAACTTTCAAATAATGATGCTTCCAAAATTCTGACATCCATATCTGTGACTTTTAAAATAAATAAGCATATTTAAGCCCTACATTTTCACTGTCAGAACATGTATTTTGTCATCTTTAAAATATTGCTCCTTGTTGATAATAAATTTAGAGCTTCATGTCTTACCAAAACATTCTACTCTTTCAGTTCTTTTGCTTCACTACTTCCATGATATTAGCTGATCAACTACTTCACAAGCCCACCTCAGTTTCCTTTCTGACACTTCCACATGGATCATTTTATTCCATTTTTCTCATCCTTTCTAAAACTCATGTTCAGTGTGCTGCCACTTCTACCCATCTTGTACTCGCCTCTTATGCCAGGGGGCCAACATGAGAATTCTGTACAATTCTGAGGACCACTGTCCTAACATTTGCTCTGAAACAAGGAGATAAATCACAAGGTTGGTCTACAGACACACTGGATCCAAAATTCCATCCTGACGATCTCCAGATGCCTGCAGCCTGGTGAATGATAGTGGCAGTTCACGTCTCCAGGTATTGGGATTTCTGGGGACTTCTTCATGGCATCCACACACTGCTCTAACCAAGGAGTTTTGTGGTGGATTAAAATATTTTGATATTGGAGTAATTAAAAAGTGATATTTGGGAGACAAGCCAGAGTGAGTTCAAGTCAGGAAGATGAAATAAAAAATACAGCAGGGTCTTGAGGCTGTGTCCATGAGATGTGTAGAAGAAACCAGGCACAGGAACCGTCTCAGTTTCACATTTAATTGAGTGGAGTTCTAGCCCAGAGGGCCCATCCATGACCTAACTTGTGTCTGGGATGAAGATGAGGGACCTGCATGTGTGTTTGTTTGTCTCACGCATACATACTGCAAACGCTTAGCAAGTGTAGTCATCCACTTATTGTCCACTTATTGTCCAGGGTCATCACAATGTGTCACCAGCAGAGATTCTTGCATGTTAACCCCTGATTTCCATGGAGTCCTGTGTGTGTATGTAGTGCGGGGATGGAACCCAGGACTCTACACAGACTAGGCAAGGGGTTTACTACTGAGCTACATTCCCAGCCCAGGTTCTAAAATGCTTTTTGTGGCCAAATGTTTAACTACTTCCACCAAGGAATCATCCACCTCAGAAAAGGAGCCGGGACAGGTCACACCACGCAGTTAGTGGCACCACTCTGCTCTCCCAGAGCTGGCAGCAGTTCCTGGAGAAGCACCTTAAATCCTGAGCGCCTGAGGGAATGGGTGTCTTCTGAGCCCCCTTGGAGGGCCGCGGGAGGTTCTGCATGCTTTGCACCATAACTGTAGGCAACACTCCTGAATGCGCTTTGAGAAATTTATAAAATGCAAAAAAATTAAATATCTATGTCTAATTATTATAAAATCCCACAGGATTATAACAGAATTTTCTTATTTTCACAAAGGACATTTTATTTAATCTTTTTGGTATCAGGAATCGAACTCGGGACCTTGCACTTGCAGGCAGGTACTTGCCACTGAGCTGTGTCCCTGGCACAAAGAACATTTTTTAAATGACAATTTCGAATATATTCAACTGCAAAATGCTGATGTACGTCTTTGATTTCCACAACATTCAGCACTGCACTACAGGTAATTTGCTAATGCATTAGATCAAGAAAAATAAATAAATTACCTAAGGTTCTGTAGTAGTTGAATGACTGTTTCAACATAAGAAATTTAGAAGCTCAGCTAAAACTGCTCAGTAATTCTGTACCCTGGGGTGTAGAGGACCCACCCTAGGGCAGCTTGTCACCTGGACGGTGTAAAGGGGAAATGTGGAAGATGGGCAGGCTTCTGTTCTTTGGAGGAGCTCCAGTGTTCACTTCAGCTTGGACGTCATTTCTTGGCTTCTATTGCAGACACTTCGGCTTCCCCCTTGAATTCTTCAGCTCTCTGTCACAGACTCATCAGTCCCCTGATATGGACTTGCACAGATGTTGCTGTGAGTGCCAGACCTTGGACTGAAACCTTCAGTCTCCTGTGTGCAGATGCCCTCTGCATGCTTCCTCATCTGATTCTGTGGCTGACCATCATAAGCCAATCTTGTAATTTCTCATACATTTGGATATCTTGTGTTACATCTGTTTTTCTAGTAGATGCTGACTGATACAGAAATTGGTACCGGGAAGTGGAGTCACTGCTGCGATGTTGCCTGGCCATTGGCTTAGGAGCCTTGAGGGTTGCTTTGGAAAGGTTTTGATGGACTGGCTGAAGAGGCAGCCCCTGTGCACTGTAAACCATATGGGAGACTCTGGTCAGAGCCTGGAAAATCAAAGCACTGATGGAAATGCTGCCAGTCAGGATGAAGCTCAGTGGCTTCTACCGAGAAGAACTGCATCAGCTGCTGGAGCCCCTGTGGTGTGTGTTGTGCTGTGGTGGGAAGTTGGCCTGCATTTTGCTTGTGTGTAGAGACATTGCTTGGATGGCAGGAAAAGTTCAGTGTAGTCTACTGTTGGGATGGTGGCAGAGTTACTACTGAGAGCTTTTGGCCAGATGTATTTTTGAAATTAATAGTAAAGAACCAGTAGAATGATTTGAAACATTTGGCCAGAGGGAAGGCTCCAGTGGAGCTGTGGATTACAAGGATGAAACAGAGGAGAAAGTGGTTGTTGAGAAGAACAGGACAATGGAAAAATGAACTGAAGCCTTTCACCTGAAGGGAAGAGTGTATTTGAATTGCAGGAAATCCCTACTTTCAGTTTTGCTGTGCCCCGGTGTCAACTGAACAGTAATCAAGGATTGTGATTGTGATAACTCTCTTATATTACTTTAATGTCTAGATATGTTTGAAATCAGGTTAATTAGTCAAGGTATTGCATTTTAACCTTGAATTTTGATCATCCTTTGAATATCTTGCTTTTGGTGCAGAAATGAGTGCAATAAGAATTGTTTATATCCAATTGTTATATTAATGTAAATCTGAATAGACCAAGACATGTTAACTTTTCACTGCCAATGGATACTATGGTTTACGGAAGTGTGTCTCGTTACCAAGTTGACCAGGGGTAGATTGTGGTGGATTGACAACTTGTGGTCAACTTGTAACACCCAGCTGAACTGAATTAGCATGGTGCTGGGTGTGGAAGGCCCACTTGAGCACTGTTGCCAACAACATAAAAAGGAGAACTGGAGAGGAAGAGGTAGGGCTGTGGTTCTCCAGGAGAAGCTTACCACGCTGGCTTTCTGATATGAACTTGGCTGTTCTCATTGTTAGAGGACCTCGGGACCTTGTTGTTGCTAAGGATGGCTGTGGTACTTTTCAGGGGAGCTCTGGTCCTTATGTTGAGCATCACTTCCTGCCTCCAGCACAGATCCCTTAACCTGTTGGCACAGCTTCTTCATCTCATTGGCATAGACTTGCTAGCTTCCTCCATTGACCTTTGTGCCTTCCCAGAGCAGATCCATGAAGCAGACTTGCATTAGGCATTGTTGTGGGCTCTAGGCCTCTAGCTGGACTTGTGGGGGGCAATCGTGGGCTCCAGGTCTTCAGCTGGACTCATGCGGGACATTGCTGTGGGATCCAGGCCCTTAGCTGGATTCTTGGGGTCTTTAGTGTGTGGACAGATTTCATGTACCCTTTTGTATTTGACTCTTTGGGTGACTATCATAAAATAATCCTATAAATTGTTTCCTGTATTAAATTGTTTACCTTGCAAACCTTGACTACAACAGGTTTCAAAAGGTTGACATGTACCTGTCAACATCTGCACTTATTATGATTATATATGTAAAAAATACAAAATTCAAACATAAATTTTCAGAATTTATAAGTAAATAAGGGATTTCTATGTTCATGTGACTTTGAGAACACAAACATCAGAAACATTCTATCTGTAGAAGCTACAAAGACTTGGTCTCCTGGATGTCAATATTCAGAGTAAAGAATTGTTCAGACATTACAATGTTAGCATGACATTAGATAAATGGACTAATACTAAAATAGACTCTAGAAATCTCTCATCTGTATATAAACCTTTAACTATGACAAAATGAGATTTGAAGTATATAATGCATAAGAAGACCTTTTTTTATAAATGATGGTCAATAGGATGTCTACATGAAAACAAATGAAAACATAGTCCCTTGTTTATATGGCATGGAGAAAGATTCAGGCTGATTTTATCTAAATGAGATTACAGAAACAACGTATTTCTAGAAAATAATACTGAAGAAAATACTTGATTTTGACACAGGGAAAGATTACTTCAACAGAATACAAAAATTACTATCCATAAAGGAGAAGATTAATAAATTGCCCCCATTTAGAAGTTCTGTTCACTAAAATTCCCCACTAACGGAGTAAGGGTGAATTACAGAGTAGAGTAGAAAGCTGTAGCACAGACAGCTGGGGTGACTTCAGAGGGCTGTCTCCCCATCATGCCAGTTCCACAAAGAGCTCTCCTTGGCCACCTTCCTTCCTTTTTTCACTCAATCCTTCACGAACTCAGCCATTTCAGTTTCAGTTATATTGTTGATAACTGTCAGGCTATCTATGTAATTCTCTCTCTCTCTTTTTTTTTTGCTTTGTGGCACTGAAGATCAAACCGAGGCCTTGCTGGGAAGGTGCTCTAATACCAAGCTACAATCCCAACCAGGCTCATGTCTCTAATCCAACACTCCTTTCCTGCGATCCAGGACCAACTGACTCTGAAGCATATCTCCTTTACCAATACCAGACTCGACATGCCCACGTGTGATCTTCTCCCCAGTGTGCATGCTTTGCTGGTGGCCAGCTCAGATATGGCATTCTATTGAAAAGCATTCTGTACTTAAGACAGATTCAGAGAGCCAGGTGCCAGTCTTTTCCCATAAGTTGGCGCCATTCACAGACTGTGGGGAAAGAGAACAAGTCAAGAAGAAGCAAGTCCCCCCTGTGAGTTGATGCCATGTGTGGGCCACTGAGGGGTGAACCAGACACCCGCCCCTTCTAGTGTGTGGACTGGGAGACAACAAGCGCCAAGCCCCCTTCCCCCACTGTAAGCAACTGGCTGCTCTGGAGAAACACAGGCTGCGATGATAGCTACTGAAGTAAAATACAAATTAATGCTTGTAGTGTTTAGTGTTTCACTGACTTTGCAGGCCTAAAACTGATACTCTGCTCATCAATTCAGAGGATAATAATGTGCAATGTAGCATCTATGGGGGATCTCCTTCTGAAAGTGGCAGCCATTGTTAATTCCCTATCATCTTGTTTTGAAGACCTGTATCATTTTTGTTGTTTTGTTGGGCTGAATTTTATTCTGTTTTGTCTTGTTTTATTTTATTAAATCCAATGGCTTGGGCCACTGTTTCAAAGATACCAAGATATATTCCTGTAGCCACTTTGAATTTACTATTATCTTTTGAAGCCCTTTATTGTGTTCATTGTTTTGTTTTTATTGGTTCTATTCTATTCTGTTTTGTTTGATTTTTACAGTCTGAAGGTATGGACAATTATTTTGAAGACAACAAGAGGCGTTATGGTAACTCTTGTTGATTTCCTATTATCATGTTTTGAAGTCCTATATCACTTATGCTGCTTTGTTTTGATTGGTTTTATTCTGCTTATTTATTTATTTATTTATTTATTTATTTTTTTTGCAGCACCAGGGATTGAACTCACAACCTCACACTTGCCAGGCAAGT
>RJWT010035778.1:0-13397 GCA_004365215.1 Cuniculus paca | reverse complement strand
TTCTTTCTTTTTTCTGTATGGAAAAAAAATGTGTTTTCCTTGTGTCTGGTTCCCGGTGGGCATTTACATCCCCATTCTAACTGGAGCGGTTCTTGCGAAGCTCACTGGCGGGCTTCTCCTGCAGGGCCGGCAGCCGCTCCGCAGAACCGTTCTGCTGGTCCGTTGCGTTCACTTCATTCCTCGCGAAATCAATTTTTGTCTTTCTGTTTGTGTTTCACACATTTCTCCCCTGCTTCTTCGTATTTTCACTCCTATATAACTACTCATATTCCTAGACTCTTCTTTTCTTTCCCTAACCCCTCCCCTTTTTCTGGATAGAATTTTTTTAAATGGCATAAGGTTTTTCTTTGAAACTTATGAAATGGTTCCAGGGGATTTTCTAAACCACAAACAACATATTGGGCATAAATACTACAATGCAGTGGAAGTTTTTTTTTTTTCATGACAAAAAAGTTTGTTGTACATATCGACCCCAAATCCTAAGCAATTAAATCAATAGGAAAATTATTTGAGAGTCGCCCTCTTCCCATAACGCTCAATAAATACGTGCACCAATATCTCAGCTTGGAAAGCAAGATGGGATTAGGCTGAGAAGAGACCAGGAAAGGACAATGTCGTCGCTTAGGAACTGGTCCTCAGCGCAACCTGGTTTTGGCAACAAAAATTAGCAGTTTTTTGAAATTAAAAACTCATATGTGTGAGTAAACTGGCTCAAGGATTCAGAAAAAATATCCATTCATAAACTTCCTACTGTGTTTAAACTATGACCCACCAAGCAATCAGAGCCTGGGATGCTCTGCTCTGTGAGGGGCCAATTGGCAGGGGTTTGGGGGGGCAGCCTCTTTTCTGTGTTCCTGCCAGGGCGACAGAAACCAGCCCGACCCTCAATTCAGGACCAAAGCAAAGGATTACAGTTTCCTTGGGACTACAAGGCACAACCCAACCCGACTTACTCATGGCAGAGCGCCTGTCATTTGCAGCTGAGCTTTAGTTAAGTCTGAGAATAACCAGGGGCTGTGATTTCTGATCAACTTGATCATGACCTTAGTCTGATCAGGGCTCCTTCAAATGTCGCGTGCTGTGGAATGAAGGCACTGTGTTTCCAAGTGCAGCCAGTTTCCTCAGAAACACTCATCACCAAGATCAAGAATTCAAGCTCAATAAACGGGCCCTGAGGTATATTTAAGATCTCACATGCTTCAGTTTGCTTTTTGTTTGGTTCTGTTTGTTTCCCGCTTCCGCTTGGGTCTTTCATGAATATTCTATGCCACTAGAGAAATTTGTACACACCCCTTATCCACCCTCCTTTTGGTCCTAGGTGCAAGTTCTGACTGATGCCCATCCTATTTCCAAATCACCGGAGTTACTTGATGCACAGGATAAATAAACAGCACGTGAAACACTGGGAAGCTGAGGGCTCTCAATTTATAAAAACACATCAGCTTTGGTCTTCAAAGAAGATGTTTTTGCACAGTTCAAAAATAAAAACACATCTCCCTCACAGGGCCAGGTAATTGCACGTTCTTGGAATGCTGCTGTGAGGAAACATCTGGTCTCCCGCTGGGTGTGTAGGGGGAGCCACCAGAGCATGGCCACCTGTGCCTCCAAGTGCCCTATACTCTCGTGCAACTCTCCTGGCACCGCATCACAGGGTGGGCGAAGGTGGGCCAGCCACAGGAACTCACTGCAGGGCAGTTACTAAATTACCCTCTAACGGCTGCCTCACTTGGCCCCTCGAGGTTAACTGGCCATCGGCACTGGTGGCACAGGAGCGATTGCACGGTGGCTGCTCCCAGGGCTGTGACTTCTGATAAATTATTAATGCCACAGAACACAAATGAATCTGTTGTGAGTACTTGCATGCTTTCTGAACTCAGACAACCGGAAACCTGCTTCCCCTTTCTCAAGATTTTCCTCCAATGTTGCTAGTATTGTTGCAGAATAACACAAGGTTGATTAAATCTTTAAAACAATAAATAAATGAATAAATAATCACATCTTATTGAAATCTGTGGGAAGTAAATCCAATCTAACAGTCATTTCTTCCAGCTCCCTTTAATTACAGTTGCCTGTCAGGAATTTAATGTTTCATTATATATAAATGAGTACATTTACACATTGTCATTGCCATCTAGAATGTTTGTTTTTTCAGAAATATATTGCTAGAGTTTGTGGTCTTTTGGGATATTGGTGCAACATAGGACACTAAAGAAAACTGATGACTTACTAGAAATACCATGTTGTATGTATACGAGTTATATTAATCATTCTTTTTTTTTAGTATGAGAAATGCTTTGCATATTTTAAAATCGCATTAAAATGTGTTGGTCTGAAGTATGCATAATCGAATTGGAAAGGAAATACGATCACGTGTCTTAAGTTACATTTTTGTATCAATTGCCTTCCATAAGTGTGATCCCTTCTGTGTTTTATGTCTAAAGGTAAATATAGATGCCTTCAAATGGATTTGTTTTGTTCTATTCTCTTTGGTAAAGATAATCACACTGGTTCCAAGCAAACCATGGCAGTGCTGTTTGAGACGACAATGCTGAGGTAATGAGTGGGTGCTCAGGGGTCCCCACCTCCTCGTCCCTGTGAATGGAACCTTAAGTCTGCAGGATCCAGGTAGATCCCTGGAAGCAGAGGTGAGCAGACCTTCTTGGCCAGGCCTGGGCCAGTCCTGAGTGTAACTGGTTCCTCCAGGCTCCATCACAGTGGCCAGTAACTGGGGAAGAAGGGAGCAGGTGATAGGGACAGGCCATGGGAATAGAGGACCACATGAGATGGCTGGGGCAAGCAGGGGGTCAGGTGCATCCTCTCTGAACACAGAAGCAAGGACACAGAAACTGGGGAACAAAACCCCATCCTTCCGCCTCTCTGTCTCCTTCTTTTGAGCTTGAACATGTCACTGTTCCTATGCTGCTGGCCTCTGATGGCCTCGAAGCCAAGCAACTTTGGCCTGCATCTGCCTCGATGCAGCTTCCCGAGGTGCTGGGATCTGAGCTTATGACCCCTTGCCCCCACCGCCTGGGCTCCTGGTTACTCTCGGCCATGTGTAGCTTGACTACGACCATTACCTGTGGCTCTTGCTGTCTGGGAGAGAACACGATGGGATTTGCAGTTCATTCACACCAAGGCACCGTGATATGCCTTTCTAGTCCATTATCTTTGAAGGAAAATGTTTTTGCTAGATTTTCTCCTCTGTATTAAAACCATGACATTCTGAAATTTGGGTGGATACCTCCTGAGTTGATCTCAGTCTAGTTTACTAGTAGAAAATGTTTGGTGTGTCAAAGAAAACAGAACCACAATCACACATTACAGTGCCTTTGAGGGACAGGGGGCCTGTCTTTAACTTTTGTCAAATGTTATCAACCAAATGTCTTCTGTCATCTTAAACCCAGATGTTTGGATATTCCCCAGCTCTCCGTGCCTCCTGGGGTAATCCTACCCTTTAAGTATTAAGTGAAAATGCTTGAGCGTTTACCCTACATATTGTACAAATAAGAGTTCTCCCAAACTAGATTTGCCGATGTTACATTTAACCCAGTTGCCTCTAGGCTGATCTCAGTCTGTGCCTTTTATTGGTGCTTCCTTCTCTGCCCAGGATTTTTCAGACATTAACTGCCTTATATTTTTCATAATTTCATTTATTATTTCGAGTTTTTTTTTGACCAAGTTTTTCTATGTTGCCCATTTCTGAATTCCAGGGCTGGAGTGATCCTCCTGCCTCAGCCTTCCAACCATTGGTTTCTAGGAATTATCAACCATGCCCAGTGTCAGCCCATATTAGTAAAGTCTATACTGGGGAAAGAAGGATGCTGGAAAAGTTAAATGAAACGTGGTAGTGTGAAGTGCCTATCACAAGGTGCGCTCGTAAATATCTGCCTCCCTTCCACAGTGAAATCCTAATTGCAAGCATAAGCTCTGGTTAGATTAACCTGGATTTCAGAGTTGCCCTACTATTTGACCTTGCCAATATATTTTGTCTCTATGAATTTAATAAAATGGGGATCACAGAGTGATACTTAACACTTATCTCTGTAATACCTCACACTTAGTTAAAAGGACTCAACAGGATACTGCTTTGTGTTGTTATCCAGTTGACACATTCTCTATTATTGCTGGGTTTGGGAGTTTTGTACATGTTTTTGTTTTCTCCAACTTCTCTTTGGCAAGTGAGTGGATGGTGCCTCTCCGTGATTTTCTTCCTATCCATTAGCTTAGGGATATCAAAACAGGAGCTCAGATGCAAATTTTTCCCCCGAATCAGTGTACCACACAGTCCTGTATATGGTTTATATCACTGAAAGGGAACTACGTTAGGTGTCTTGGTTACTTTTCTCTCATTGCTGAGACAAAACACCTGACACCCAAAGTGAAGCAAGGAAAGGTTTATTTAGCTTACAGTTTCTGGAGATTTCAGTCCATAATCAGCTGACTCCAAGGTAGGATGGCATGGCACTGGGGCAGCACTTCAAGGCAGCAGCCAGAGCAAAAGGGGAGCACAAACCTCTTCTCCTCCCTTATACTGTACACAGCCACCTCCCCTTCAGGGCAAGTATAGCATTCACAAAATCTCCTTGCCCTTTTTTACACAGGATGAGGATATTTACAAGTAAGAACCCTGGCTCCCTGCTGAGTCTCTCAGTTAAACTTCTAAACTTCTCAAGTTGACACAATGTATCAACCATAACAATCCACCCCTTGTCAACTTGGCAACCAGAGGTATTTCTTTTAACCTGCCTCCAGATACCAAGACATGCTAATTCTTGCCATTTTTCAACTTGAACATTATAACACAGCTTAACAATCCTAAAGAACCAGCAATAAGTCTATAAAAATTATATTACTTTAGAGTCATAACTTTCTGCTCTTGAACCCCCAAAAACTCATATATATCCCTTTATGCAAAAGGCATTTAGTTCATCTTCAAGAGTTGCCAAAGTCCTAACAGTTTCAGCATTGCTGAAAAGTTCAAGTCCCAGGTCTCCTCCAAGACAAGGCAAACTCTTAGCTGCATACCCCTGTACAAATGAAAACAAAGTTAAACACTTCCAACATGCAATGGCACAAGATAGACATTATCATTCCAAAAGCTACAAACAGAGGAATACAAAGCATTGGAAGCAAAGCAAGTCCAAAATCCAGCAGGGCAAATGTTAAGTCCTATAGTTGCACATCCAACATCTGAAGCAATCTGTGGCAAATTGTGAGCTCCAAAGGGCTTGTGTGGTTCCACCCCTATGGCACTTCTAGTGGTCACGAATCCCATGGCATCTCTCTTGTGTTGGCTCTGCTCCCCCATTGCAGGTTTCCTTAGATGATACATGTTCCTGGCTTTTCCAAACTTTTGAGGTCTCCATTCTGGCTTCACACTCACAGCTTCACATATTGTCCTCTCAGGGGTGCACTGTCTGGCCTTCCAGGCCCTCTGAAATTGGGGTGGAAGCCTCTTTAAACTCAGAATGTGTGCATTCTTCATGGGCCTAAAACCAGCGCCACATGGATGCTGCCAAGGTCTGCTGCTGGCTGGAGCAGTAGCCAGGCTTTTCCCTTTCTTGGCCATAGAGGTCAAGTGCCTGGATTGCTGGGCACTCAGAATCTGACTTTGAGGAACAGATTCTTTATGTTGCCACCATTTTGGAACCTCGTGTGGCCTCCGTCACCATTCTGGAATGTGGTGCTTTGTAGCTTTCACCCTCGGGCAAAGTCTTTTACTTTTGTATCTTTGGGGCTGTAAAGGGTGGAGACCCATTGCCTCTTCCTTTGATGCCTGTAGGCCATCTTTTGTATTCTTTTCCTTTTCAGCAATCAAGGTTTCAGCTCTATCTTTACAGTCCACAGCTTTCCAACCAAACTCACATTTTAATACATTATGCTGGGCTCTTTGCTCTTGATTTCCAACATAAATCTGGCTAAAAGCCCTCAACAATAGCCATCCCACTGCCTCAACCTTTGACTGCCTTGAAATTTCCTTTGCCAGATTAATCAGGCCATCACCCTTAATCTTAGTCTCAGGCAAAGTCTCTGGACATGAGCAGAATGCAGACAAACTTTCCGCCAAGCCGTAACACATCGTGTGGAGTCCAATGACCAATGCAGTCCTTCTTCCCAGCAGAAACCTCCCGAGCCTGGTCTTGATCAGCAGGCTTTCTATCAGCCTTCTGGTCTCCTGAGTTCTGACCAGAATCTCCCCTACAGAACAGCCTAAGCTGTTCCAGGGCTTCCCTTTCAGGAAGCATCTCCAAACCTTTCCAAACTCTTCCCACAAGCCATTCCCAAAGGCTCTTGAACTACATGGTTAGGTACAGTCATAGCAACGACCCCACTCCTGGTACCAAGTTCTGTCTTTGTTACTTTTCTCTCATTGTTGGGACAAAAACACATGACACCCAAAGCGAAGCAAGGAAAGGTTTATTTAGTTTACAATTTCTGGAGATTTCAGTCCATAATCACCTGGTTCCAAGGCAGGGTGGCATGGCACTGGGGCAACACTTCAAGGCAGCAGCCAGAGCAAAAGGGGAACACAAACCTCTTCTCCTCCCTTATATTGTACACAGCCCTCCCCCCTTCAGGGCAGGTGTAGCACTCACAAAATCTCCTTGCCTTCCTTTGCAGGATGAGGATATTTGCAAGTAAGAACTTTGCAAGTAAGAACTGGCTCCCTGCTGAGTCTCTCAGTTAAACTTCTAAGCTTCTCAAGTTGACACAGTGTAACAACCGTAACACTAGGTGTCAAGGATTTTATGTCATTTTGTTTGGTTTTGACATGTGGACTACATATTACTTTTGATGTTCTTGGAGTGTTTGGGGCTAGCTTGAAGGGGGTTTTGTGTTTGATCTGGACTATCACTTTTCTGAATCTCATATGTGTTTGCTCAAAGAGAAATGTTTATGCTCTTCACTAAGCCCCTTTAAAATGCTGGAATTCAATGACATACCTCAAAGTTGTGTCCATTCTGAGTTCAAAATTAGTTTTTCCCTGATGATTTCCTTCTAGAAACTGGAAGTTTTGATGGCATTCAGTGAATCCCAATTTTTGTCACTTAATAAAAATGATAGTTTTGAATACAATGCATTAATCCTGGTAAGGTTTTATTCAGCCTGCTATATTCAAGTCAAAACAGCCACTACAAAATTTTTGGTAATCCAACATGTTTCTGCTCACTATCTGGGTAAGGCTGTTGTGTCCACGTGCAGATCTATCAGTTTCTGTCTATGGAGTAAGGTTCAGCTTCCTAGATGCTTTCATAGAGAATGGCTCATTTTTTATTCTAGTTTTTAAAGAAAACATTCTCTACATAGGAAAAGTGACAGTTTAGAAAATCATTTGACATTTTTGTATATCCTGGGCTATTTCAAACAGTGACATTATGAAATTAATTCAACAGAAGTCTAAAAATCACACAGAGTATGCAGCCACATAGAAAGTCTAAATGTACAAACGTGATCAAATGCTGAAAACTTTGCATTTCAGAATTACGCTTAATTATGTCACAATGAGTCTTCTGTTATCAAGTTGACAAAGCTAAGCCACAGGTTAGGATTTGAATTTACACATCATATTATAGTTCTCTTGTATCTGTCTATATGAACAAAAAGATTAGCAAATAGTTTTAGAGCTGCTACTTTTCCAAAATAATTTGTCTGTAAAATGGAATGTTATATATGAAACAGTATCCTTGGGTATAATTATGAGTTTGAGAGTTCCATGGGTGGATTATGAAAGCATAGGAATTTGTTTTTTTTGTGATCTCAAGGTAATCTTAGATAGTGTTGAGTTCTGAGGTATTACTGAGCAAATCAGGGAGAGAATAAGATAATGAATGATGTTCTATTAACTTTTACTTATATAAATAAGGGAGGACTTGAGCTTTATCCCCGACGATTAACTACAGTAGATAAGATATCTTCCACACTCACCCTGTCTGAATATCAGAGGTCCAGGGATGGACCCCCAATTTCCCCTGGCCCATAAAACCAGTCAGGATGAGAGCCAGCCACCCATCTGCAAGTGTTTGGTCTTCAGTATCTGGGGGGACATGAGAGCCCAGGGGGTTGGGGAAGGCAGTGGGTATTTCAGGGGGCTCAGAACAGAGGCTATTTACAACTGGTAGGAAATTATTCCATTGCCTATTTTAACATTCAGTATAGCAACATCACTGTACACAACCTGATGACCTGGGCAAGAAAAGGGGCTCTTCTCGTGGGACTGGCCACAGGGAAATTCTACTCATGTAACTGCCCACATATCAGTCGCAGAGTCTTTTATATGGATCAAGCTTCAGAACCAGACTGTGTAGCTCCAGCATGAAGGGATGAGGGGTCAAAATGAAGGTGGTTGCTGGTCTCAGATGCAGCTGTCAGCCAAGCCCCCAGCCTGTGTGAGCCAGCTGGCAAAGCTTCTGTTATCACTGTGACCAGCATGTCACACCTACTGGGACTGCTCAAACAGGGCAGTGGAGAGGCTGCAAAATGTGAGTTAAAAAATGACCCAGGATATTTGCAAATGTTTTTACTTGCGTATGTTTGTGATGCACTGATTGCATTCAGTTTGGGGGTTTGACACACATGGTGATCACATCCTGATCATTTTACCCCCCTCTCACCCATGTGATACCCTCCTCCTTCCCCCGCCTCTCCCTCACTCTGCAAAGTTGACCTCCTTGTTCCTTTACAGGGCTTTTTAATTTTTCTCTTTAGTGTTTATGTTCTGGGTCTCATAAAAACTCCATGTGACATTTAATCTTTAGTGATTGCTTATTTCTCTTAGCATTTTCATTTCAAGATCATTCCATTTTCTGACAAATGGTTCAAAGTTCTCCTTTTTTATGGCTGAGTAGAATTCCATTGTGTGTAAATATCACAGTTTCTGCATCCACTCCTCTGTCAATGGGCATATAGATCAATTCTATGATTTAGATGCGGTAAACATGGGTATGCATGGATCATTGTAACATATTGACTTTAGTTCTTTTGGAAAAATACATAGAAGAGGTGTTGCTAGATCAACTGGAAATTCTGTTTTTAATTTTCAAAGAATATTCATACTGATTTCCATATTAGTTGTACTGGTTTACTTTCCCACAAAAAGACCTCCTTTCCCCCTACAACCTTCACAGCATTTATTGCTTTTTGGAACTTAGTAATGGGGATTTGTACTGGAGTAAGGCACAGACATGAGTCGTTTTGATTTGCACGTCTCTAATTGTCAAAGATGTCGAACAATTTTTCATACATTTATTTGCCATTTGTACTTCTTCTAAGAAATGCATAGCCATTTAAATTGCCCCCTTTTATTGTGCTTTTTTATTTTAGGAGGCCTAGTTCTTTGAGTTCTTATATAGTCTAGATATTAGAGCTCTGTCTGAGAAGTAGCTGGCAAGATTGTTTCCCATTCTGTATGTTGTCTCTTAAATCTGTGGCTGTTTTCTTTGCTGTGCAGAAGTTTTATAATTTGATATAATCTGATTTGTTGATTCTTAGTATTATTTCTTAAGCAGTTGGGGTTCTGTTCAGGAAGTCCTTGCCTAAGTTTCTGTTGTCAAGAATTTTACCAATTTGTTTTCCTTCCAGCAGATTCAGTGTTTCTATGTTTATATCTAGATCTTTGTTCCATTTTAATTTGATTTTAGTACCAGATAGGAGATATGAATCAAGATTCATTCTTCTGTATGTGGATAATCAGTTTTCTAAGCATCATTTGTAAAACGGACTATCTTTTCTCCAAAGTTCATTATTGGTCCTTGTTACAGTTTGTATATAGATGGCCCCCCCAAGCCTCATGTAGTCACGGAAGTGGCTGAATCTAGCATTTGTGATTGATTCCTTGTCTAGTGCTGGGATTGGCGATGTGAGTTCTGCACCCGCCCAGGGGTGGAGCTGACATACAATGTAAGGTCGGAATGGGGGCGTATTTTCCTTTTTGGCGTGGTTTGCTCTTGCCGCTTGCAGCCGCCATGAACGGCTGCCCCCTTTTGCTTTGGCTGCCACCTTGAAGTGTTGTGCCTATGCCATGCCACCCTGCCTTGGAGCCAGCCGATTACAGACTGAAATCCCCAGAAACTGTAAGCTAAATAAACCTCTCCTTCCTTCACTTTGGGCATCAGGTGTTTGTCTCAGCAATGAAGAAAAAGTAACCAAAACAGTCCTTTATAAAAAATCAGGTGGTTGAAGAATATTATATGAAATATGGACTAGTACCTATTAGGTAATGATGACTAGCACTCTAAGTATGCATTATCCTTCAGATAAAATAGAGTAACACAATCATAGTAAGGAATGCACTTGAAACTATTGCTCAGTCGCATTATCACCTCAAGCTTTTACAAACCTAAGTTTTAGAAATTTGAGTTCACAGATTTGGATGAATTACATTTTTAAATTCACAACTCCCCACTGACTTTGGTCCATGAAAGGAGTTCTCATTTTAATTGTATTTTTTCATATGATAAAAGATATATAAATGATTCATGAGTTTATATGAATTAATCACCAAAGGCAAGAAATAAACTTTACCAATAATTACTAATCATTTACATATATGTTTTTCAAAGTTTCTATTTTGTGTATGCTTTAAAATGTATATATTAAACAGTAGTGTTTTCCTATGAATTAGAATAAGTCATTTTGCCTTTAAATGGATGTAATTTACTAATGAGATGCATTATCAATAAATAAAAGTCTTGGAGGCTACCAGCATCGACTGCTGTTTATTCATCTACTACCCAGATGAGTGTTTGGACCACACAGATACTCAGCTGCCTGCCTCTTGTCCCATGTCAAATTAGTGGGAAAGAAAATCTGAGATGAGCTACAGTAGTCATGAAGCTAGCATGTGAATTCAGCCTGCACCAGAAGATGGATCCATCTAGCTGATGATGGAGGACCCAGAGAGCATGCTCATATTCCTTGTATTTCTGTCACTGTGGCAAAATACTTGAGATAACTTAGAAATCAAAGTTTATTGCAGCTCACAGTTCTGAAGGGTCCAGTCCATGGTTAGCTGGCCCCCTCGCTTTGGGGCCTTTGGTGAAGTTTTGGTGAGAGTGCATGACAGGAAGCCATGGAGCCAAGTAGAGGAGTAGGACATGCTGAGGTGCCAGTAACCCCTCAAGGACACGCCCCCAGTGACCTTGTTTCTTCCCACTAGACCCCACCTTCTAAAAGGTCCCTCCCCACAATCTGCCCCAGGCTGGGATCTTGCCTTTAATACATGGGACTCTGGGGTCACTTCAGATCCAAACCACACATCCCCCCCTCTCAGGTTGGTCAGGTCTGAGTCTTAGCCTGCACTGTGGGTCTCAGTCCTATCTTGACTGAGTATTTGGATCCATATCTTATATGAAATGATGTTGTAGTTTTAAATAAACATAGTAATGGTCCAAATATTATAACTTAACCTAGGTGCATTCAAACATCTCAGAACTAGTATTTTGAAAATAAAAACTTTATATGAACTCTGTGGGAATACATATCATAATTTCATCTGTGACAACTACCACACATAAAATTTGGTAAATTATTCCTCCTTAGAAAAGAAGAGCATATGTCAAAAGCAGAAAAAAGGCACTTGGAAAATAAAAAATTTTCTGAAAATTTCTTTAGAAACTCACATTTCCATCTAATAGTCTAGAAACTTAAACATAAATTGAGGAAAATTTTAGAGGTTCTAAATCAGAGCCACATGTAACACAAACTTCATAGTTCTCATCATAAAGCAAATAGAAAACACTAAAATCCTCTCATTTTATTCTCAACTCTTCAGGAATTATCCTTTGACTTCTTCTCTACATAGAAGAATTCCCTATGGAGGGGAAGAAGCGTCTTTCTTACGGGTTTAGGTCGTGTTATCTAATGGCACTTTGTCTAGTTCTTTCACAAAGTTTATCACATTATACTGTGCTTATGACCTGGAGCAGGAATTGTGTTCTGTTTACCATGGTGATCCCAGCACCTCACATAGTCTCACAGATGGTGAACCATGGATGAAGGGTCCTTGAAAGATGGATTTTACATGTCCTCCTTCTGGTGACAGTGGTCGGCTTCCATGCCCTGGTCCCAATGATTGATCCAGAGGCTATGACACACCAGGCCACAGAATGGGCAGGAAGATGAAGTGTGGGAAGAGTGGTCCACAGTTGTGGAGGTGAACAATTCAGTGGGACCCAATGGCTTTGCCAAGAGTTGACTTGAGCAGCAAGGCTGGTTCCCCAGTGTCCAGCCACAGTGGTCAGCAGGCCTGCTGGCTGAGGACGTGGCCCATGGTGTCATTGCTCACAGACTAGGGAAAGCTGTCCACATAACACTGTACACTTAGAGGATTCAAGTGCAAAGTGTGTTTGGAGCAACTGCTCTATCACCAGAGAATATTAATCAACTCCTCCAAGTACCCTCTTTGTCATCTATCAGCTCCTTGTTCTCCTGAGTTGCGAGCGGGCATGTCCTATTCTCCCTCCTTCTTACAGCCCTGGAAGGAGATGCAAACATGGGGTCTCCAATCCCTCACCACAGCTGACCACACAGGGGTGGGAGGCTGCCTGGAATAAACCTGGGAAAACCATAGGCTCTCAGAAATTTCAACCAAGGGAGACAGAGGTGTTTGAGCTGGAGTAATTTGAGGTCTTCGTGGAAATAGCTATTGGCAGCACAACATAAGATGATCAGGCCTCAGACACTCTGAGGACTGAAAACAGTTAGTGCTTACTGTGTTCAGGGGAAGGAAGGAATCATGGAAGACAGGCTGAAATGATTGACGCTGCACACAAGTCTGTGCTACCAGTTCGAATTTTCAGGCCTTGGGATACCCAGATGCATTCTACTTACACATTTTTATGAGTTGACCCCCTAAAAATTGTACCAGTATACTCATCATACACATGACGTTTTAAAATAGGTATATGTCTCAAATCTTTCGGTGTCAGTGAGATTAATTTTTAATTTGCTTCCACTCTGCTCCCTTTTACTTAGGTGAACCCAACTGACTTTCTGTTCTTTGAAACTGCAGTCAATAAAATGTTTAATAGAATGAGATGAGAGAGAAAATGCTCCTATAACAATAATTCTCTACCTTACACAGAATTATTACAGGTCTTCACCACGGACATCATAAACTTTCATCATGAGGCTTATGTTTGTATATGGATGTGTGAAACTCTCTCAAACTTTATTAATTTTATATTACCAGCAACAAAATCAGATCACCTTTTTATATAGCCTCTTTTACCTTGATTATCATGAAAGTCAGAACCACATTTAACACTGATTACTTCTCCTTTTCTTTTATGTACATAGAGTGCTTGCTTGTTTCCTTACTTGTGTCTTTTAGATTAGAAAAACTTCAGGTATTTATCTTTCATTTTAGACTTACAGTTTTGGTGTTTTTTATTTAAAAA
>RJWT010035777.1:0-13395 GCA_004365215.1 Cuniculus paca | reverse complement strand
AACACTAAAAAGGGGGGGGGGGATGGGGGCAGGGGGGATAAAAGACAAGTCTACACCTTGAGTAAAGTAGCACAACTACTCAACTTCTGCTGACTGTCACGTGCATGTGCAACCCAGTGTGGTTAGCGTCCTGATTTTTTCCCCAATAGAATCCAGAAATCTAAATTTATATGGGAAAATCAAAATGTTTAGAAACACCACAGGGCCCAAACATACCTGAAGATTATCAGGCAAGCTCTAGGATAAAAGGCCCACCCACTGAAGTGAAGTCTATTCACACAAACAGGACTATTCCAAACAAAGAGGAGAAGATGAGCTGAACCCTTGCCCAACCCTGAAAAAGTATCAGAAACCCAGGAAGACTGGGAGGATTAAGTTACCACACAGCTTTAACAGGCTAAGGCTGATGAAAATAAGCAAAATACATTACACAAACTGATTCCCCCACACCTGTCTTCAAACAACCTCCAATGTATCACCTAGTACTCTGCTCTGAACAGACACAGTATAGAGGAGGGGATCACAAGGGGAAGGACGAACGCATGGGAATTGCTCTCCAGGATTTCAGCACACACACAGATGGTGCTGTAGTCCAACCAAGAGCCTGAAGACGCGATTGCATCTTTTCATGTCAGTGTGCATTCAGCACCCTATTCACCCCAGGGGAGACGTTGAGGGTAACTGGCTTGCAATCTTACCTGCACCAAGAGAAAGGTTCCTTGTCAGGCACGCTGCCTGAAGGATCTGCCTGGAGGCTCCTATGCTCCCAACCAGGGCAGGCTGTGCACCGAGTCCCAAGGCTTATGAGAAGCTGAAGACTTGCCCCAGGCAGGGGCAAAGACAGATCTTATAGGAAACAAGAAATTCTTTATGTACTTATCCCTGGTCTTCACCATCAAAATTTTCACAGGTGTCAATACTTGTCCACAGTTCAGAGCAAGAGAACAGGGACAAGGCCCAGGCCCACCTCTTCTGGGCCCTCACTGTCACAAAGTTTTGTATTACTCCAGCACCTGACTCTTCCAAATTGAGTTCATACAAGGCAGGGATCAGCCAGCTACAGTCTGAGGACCAGCTCTGGCCCACAGCTTGCTTTTGTGCCGCTCACAAGCTAAGAATGGTTTTTATACTTTCGAACTGTTGAAAGCAACAAACAATTTTTTCATGACATGTAAAAATTATATAAAATCAAATTTCCTTTGACAGCCAAAGTTTTTTGGGGACAGGGCCACTCATTCATTTATATATCATCTATGTAAACAGCAAACTTGAGTAATTACAAGAAAAACTGTACACCTACAAATCCTAAAATACTCACCTTGTAAATATTTACACCTTGCGTTTTCACAGAAAAAGTTTGCAAACAACAGATGTAAAAGATAGAGCAAAGACCACACTCAGAATTCAAAAAGGCTTAAAATAGAATGACTGGGGCTAGAAATGTAGTTCAGCGCTGTAACACTGAACTACATACGCAGGATCCTGGGTTTGAACCCCAGCACAAAAGCAGAAACAGAAACACAGAAAGACTTAGCTGGGCAAGTGAACAGCAAAGGCAAGAAAGATTAACAGCAAGGGGCCAAGTATAGTGGCACCAGCACTCTGGAAGGCTGAGGCAGAAGGATCAGAAGTTAGAGACCAGCCTAGGCAACTTAATGACTTATCAAGACTCTGTGTCAAAATTTAAAAGCAACAGTGTGTGTGGTGGTGCCAGCCTAGACTACAAAGCAAGACCCTGTCTCAAAAACAAACAAACAAACAAACAAACAGACAAAACTTAAAAGAAATTTTACAAAAAAACATTAAGAGGAGGACAATAGCAATGGTACCTTCTCCCCCTCTCCTTCATCCCATCCTCATGCCCATAATGCCATAAATTAGTCCCCTAACCACACTGTATGACAAGTCAAATATGTAAGTATCACTCACTGCCTTAATATAAACAAAGCACTCCTCAATCCTCCCAGACATTTAACAAGACAGAGGATTTAGTCAGTGTTAAATATTGAAAATAGCAGCTTTCCTCATACCAAGGATGGTGGTGGAGGAGAAAGTACTGTACAGTAACATCTTCAGCTGGCAGATATTTAGAATTAAAAAAACAAGTTTTTCTCAACCTAGAGGAGGAGGTTACTGAAAATCCAATGGTGGAACAGTTCACTACTGAGAAACATAAGACCTGATGGGGCCGAAAAAAAAAAATTAGAAGTCCCATAATTGAAATAATGAAATCTATGAAATTATGCTCAGCAAAATTAAGCAAGAAAAGAAACTATTTCACACATCTTAAATTAGTAATAATACTCTATTTTCATTTACTGTTGACGTTCACACTCTGGCCCTAGCAATTCCACTTCTAGAAATTCATCCTCTAGAGACACTGCACACAAATGCAAACATGATGTGACACTGTGAGACACAGACAGGGCTGACGAACCATGTGCGCTGAACACTGTACCATTACGAGATACATATTTCCATTTGTGTATATATATTGATAAGACAAAATGAGACATGAAAAAATGCCCATGATATATAAGTACAATAAGTAAAATGAAGAAGAGTCAATTCTGGTAGATCTTATTTTCAGAACTCAAGCGAAGAAATGTTTTCATTTGCAAAGAAAAGGTTCTAGAGTTAACACACAAAATTGCTTTTGTGATTATCTCTGAGCAGTAGATCTGCAAAGGACATTTACTTTCTATAACTGCACATTTCTGAAATGTCTGACTTTTGGTAAATACTGTAAATCTGCATTAGTTTTGTAAGCAGTAAACTCCAGGTATCTGCATTTCCAAACAGTCCCTGTTTGTTAACAATGTTTTAGGCTCACCCTTCCTCACAGTTTTGGTAACACACTTTCTGAGTAGGGGAATACATGCCTACTAAGAGCATTCATTCATTCATTTGGCAGCTCTTCATGCAAATATTTAAGGCCTTACTTATTCCGAAAGTTAGTTACTCTTTCCTTGGATGCTACAGGTTACATTTTAATGCTATGGTTACCAACATGCTCCTCCTGTTTTCATGGATCATTAGGGTAAAGTAAAAATCAGAAGATGTCAGTTCTCAGAACACACTCAAAACTTACTAAATACTCTAGTTCTGATGCTTTGTTAAGTATCTACAAAAGGAATGCATGAACCATTTAGCTGGGGGAGATTCAGACTAATTTTGACCTCCCAATGATCTATCTGGGACCACTTTATAAAGGACTCAACAATGTAGAACCAAGAGCAAGTAACTAAAACAGTGCTTCTCCTAGAAAAGTCACATTGGTTACATTTCTACCCAGAAATAATAATTACAAGTTATCTATCAGACCTTCAATTTCTTACCATGATAATTCACTGGAAAGCCCCTTCACATAAATGAGCTACATGAGCCACAGGGATTTCAACAGAGTAAAACTGTATGAAACCACAAATTTCAAATAAAGTGGAGGAAAGGGTGCCCTCTTCAGGATCTAAGAGTTCAAATCTCACCTTTGCTACAAGTTTTTGTACCTTTACAAAATTACTTCCTCTCTCTGTATTTAAATTTTCACAAACGGACTTGGGCTGGGCCTGGTGGCACACCTGTAATCCTGTCACTGGCTTTTCATGAGTCCCTGCTTTTAATAATAATGGAAACAAACTAAAAGCACAAATTTATAGGGAAAACACTCTAATTAGAAAGAGAAAATGGTAAGAGACTTTAGCTTAAGGACCTGATAAAGATCAAGTCAGTCCTTAACAAGAACAACATAAATTAATTAATTAAAAGAAAATAAAAGAGGACTCTAAGTGTGAGGCCCTGAGTTCGATTCCCAGTAACCTTCCCCACCTCAAAAAAAGGACTCCAGCTTGAACTAGTGGAAGAGACACACTCTGATAAAGGGGGGTCAGTATATTATTCTACCCATATACTGGTAAGCTGAGGTCCAGTTCATTATTACCTCAGTCCTGGTTTTATAGCCCTAAAATCCTCACGGCTGGAAGTGTGTCCATTCCCATAAAATGACAGTCTCTGTAGTGGTTTTAATCATATCGGACTCTGCTTTAACTAAAATCCAGGTAATCACAGATTTAGGACAATGGCTGGAGACTTCTGGACACCCAGAAATGTCTCTGTAAACCTTTTATCCCAGTGTCCTCTAGTCATTTTTTTTCTTTTTTCTTTTTTCTTTTTTTCCCAGCACCGGGGATCAAACTCACAACCTTGTGCTTGCCAAACAGGCGCTTACGCCACTGAGCTAAATCCCTGGTCCCTGTCTTTTTGAGACAGGGTCTCACTATGCTGTTCAGGCTATCCTTGAGCTCACTTTGTAGGCAAGGTTGGTCTCAAACTTGCAACAATCCTCCTGCCTCAGCCTCCCAAGTGCTGGGATCCCAGCTGTGTCCTCTAGTCTTAAGGGTAGGTAAATTTAAGGCTAACAGACATCCCCTAAATGACTAAAAAAGCCTGTGTAGAGACCTGAAAAGGCATCGACCCACAGTTTTACAAAATAGAGATCAAATTTTGTTTTACTTTTAGTTATTCACTGGGAATTTATAGGCCTAGGTAAAGGGTCATAGTTTTTGACAAAAATGATAGCTGGGTCCCAACAGCCTTTAAAAAACAAACCAAGGTTGTAATAAATAACTGGTTAAGGGCCCAGTATTCGCCATTCTGTGGTGGTCTCTATGTCATGACTGTGTCGATCCCAGCTAACTATGAAGGATGAGGATGAAGGGTGGTAAATTCTAAGCCAGCCTAGGCAACTTAGTAAATCCTTTTCTCAAAATAAAATTAAACAAGGATGAGAATGTGGTTCAGCAGCAGAACACTTGTCTGACATGCATGAAGTCCTGGGTTCAATCCCCAGTACTGGTGCGAGACAGGGAGAGACAGATTGGACTAAATAAGCTCTGAGTTTCTCTAATTTGCTGTTGAGCTTTTATTGTTTGTTTTGAGTCCCACTATGTACCCCAGGCTGATCTCAAACTTGCAGTGATCCTCCTGTCTCAGCCTCTCAAATGCTGGAATTATAGGCATGCACTATCATGCCTAATTTGCTCTGGTTTTAAGACACCATTTCGAACTTTCATTTTTCCTAATAATAAACATTTAAAAGCCAAGTGACTTCTGCTCTAATAAGCCACAATACCCTAATCTTTTCCTTCTGAATCCTAAACTCTCAGACCAAGAAAAAAAAATCAGCTTTTGGTAGTGAAGCAAAGGGCCTGCTATCCAAGTTGTAAGGTCCAGCCAGGCTACCCAGAAACCTTGCCCTGTCTCGTCCACAGGGCAAGGAAGATAAACCTTGCACTGGTTATTACTACTAAGAGCATAGAGCTATTTTGAAGTACATGCTGTGTGCTTATTAAGACTCACTATTCACATACACTAGTAATTATCTCTAGCACAAAGAATCAAAATGTAGCTCCTTAGCATATCTCCCACTATAAGACCAAAGATACAAAACCCTCTCCAAGTACAATAACCTTTTGTGAACTTCACTCACTAGAAACAATAGTCATAAAAAAAAAACAGTCATCTACAGAAACAGGTTTTGTTCTAAGAGCCAACCTCTCACACAAACAAGGACACCTTTTCTTCCCAGCCATCCTAACCTAGCAGCAGCAGCAGCCCAACAATGACATCTACTGGAGAAGCAGGAGCAGGGCCTGACTCCTCTGCAGAGGATGAGCCCCTTCGGATACTGATCAGACCTGCTGGGATGAGTGGTTCACACAGGAATGCAGCCAGCTGATGAGGCGATGGCCCTTCTCTAGCATGTGTGCACTCAGAATATTTTACAAGACACTTCATTTTTGAGCCAGTTATCGGCACCTATGGTACGCCATATCCTCGTTCATTTAAGGGACTCCACAATGTACCTACCATATTCATACACAATTTTACAATGAGAACTATGCATTATTTGTTTTTTGTTTTTTGGTACTGGGGATCGAACTCACGACCTTGCACTTGCCAGGTAGGTGCTTATGCTGCTGAGCTAAATCCCTGGCCGCATTATTGGTATATCTTAATAGCAAAAAAAGCATACACAATTGTTTACTGCAAAATAGCAAGGAACATTTTTGGCAATACACATCTTTAAATGCTTACACCTTACTTAAACCACAACACATATTCATCACCAGAAAAAAATTAAATAAAAAGGTTTAGTACCTCCTTAATAGTTACTATGGTTTTATTTTTATTTATTAATTTTTGAGTTTTTGAAACAAGGTGTCACTAGTTAGCCCAGGCTAACCTCAGGTCTAACACCCTCCCCCTTTAGTTCCTGAGTGCTAAAATTGCAGGCATGTGCCCCCACACCTGGCTCAACATCTACATTTTGTTCCTTTTGTTTGTTCTGTGGTACTGGGCATTAAACCCAGGGCCTTCACAATCAGCTGCAGCCCTAGCCTTTATATTCGATACAGGGTCTTGCTAAACTGCTAAACTGCCCAGGCTGGGACTGGGTTTGCGATTCTCCGGCCTCAACCTCTTAAGAGCGTCAGCATTTCAAGCTTGGCTGACTTTATTTTTAACTCAGGGAATGCTCATGATACATGAAGTACATGAAGAGGTAACGTGGGACCAGGTCAGACAAATGCTGAGCAGAAGCTCTCCTGGACTACAAGGCAGGGACTGCTAGGTAGCTTAGAGCATAACTAAAGACAGTTCTCTCAAGGCTCCCTTTAACAATCCTTGAGTACCTACTATGTGTCAGGCACTGTATTGGATGCCTTCTCACTCTCTCCACAAGGAGAAAAAAAAAGTCTCAGGTTCCTGAAAGGGGCTACTATGGAAGACAAAATATTCCAAACCCATGAATGGAAGACCTACTTGCCCAAGACTATTATTACTCTGTTCACTTATCACAGGCAGTCAGCCTTCTCACTGTCCCCAACGCCAGGCCTCAGTGACTGCTTACTATCATGAATGTATCACACACTGTCCTCTACTACGTGCTGTTTCCCTTAAAGAGAAAGATCTTTCCTCTTAAATCCTGCCTATCTTTCAACTAGATTTTGTACAACTTTGATGATATTTCCTTTTCTGAAATTAGACACTTTTGTTGGTTTTTGTTTGCTTAGATTAAATTTAATCTCAATACAAGGAAGCATATAATTGTCTACACTTTTGATAAACTTTACGTAAGTAAGCCCACAACAAAACTGTAGACTCCAATAGGCACAGTGGCTAGCACAGGCTGGAAAAATTATAGCCATTCAACTAATGCTTATTGACTGAATGATTGTCTAAAGCACTCTCCCAAAATAACAAGCACATTATGTGCACAATCTATATTCCCATCCTTGTTAAAAATCTTATGTCAAAGAAACTTCAGCAAAGGCTATAATACAGACTAATATGTTGTCTGGATTCAACAGGCATATTCTGGGAGCCAGTGATTATGCTAGATTTGACCTTTACAAAATTACAGAAAGAAGTCCCTAATAAATCAAGTAAGATGTGCACATAGCCATACAAGGAACAAGTGGTGAGTGATCAACTACACCCACACAATTTCTTTCATGAAATAGTTGGCTGGTATGTCAATCTGTATATAGAGAGGCCTTCCATCAAGTCTTCTGTTTACCCACCCCAAGATGAATCTCCATCTACAAGGCCCATTCAATAAATCTTGGGGCTGAGGGTGTCATTCAATGGTAGAGTATGTGCTTGGCATGCAGAAAATACAAGGTTCAACTTCCAGTACCCAAAAACATAAACACGAAAACATCATGTATCTGCAGAAAACTTTTTTTGAGCTCTGAGATACATATGCATCCTCTCTCACGCACACACATACACACACGCACGCATGTACAAGTGCACAATACATGCACACACATGCACAGCTGATTCTTTGTTCCAAAAGATAAGGATTAGGAGGTGAACAGTTGCCCAAAGCAATGCAACCAAAGAAGAGCCCACCCAATATGCAAGTCTGAACCAAGGCTTCTCTTTCACTACTTATTCTTAGGCATTCTAGCATACTTTCGTATCTCACAATACCTAGACCTACACAAACCATCTAGAAGGTTGAAAGGCAGGACACAGAAATTCGATGCTTCTGTCTCTTCCTGCCTCTCTAACCTCATCTATGCTCTCTTTTCAAGGCTAAAGCCATAGCCTTCAGCTTAGCTAAAAACAGCCAGCATAACCAACTGACTCACACAAACCACCAGGCCTGATACTAGCTTTGCCAACAGAGCAGAATTTTCCAAGATGGTGCAATGGGGAGATCAGAACCAGATGCGTGGGCTCAAGACATTTCCAACAGAGCCCCAAATCTACACGGTTGAAGGAAGAAACATAAAGAGAAAAGGCAGGGATGCAGAAGGCAGGATGGCAACTGCTTACCTCCTGAGGGAATCCTCCTCAGAACTCTCCTCCGGCATATCCTGATGTAAGGCCTCCTGTGCTACAGTTCCAGGTCTGCTGGACTGGGTGTAAATTCGTTCCCAGTGGCCTGTCTCCTGGTTAAAGGCCACCCCCACAGTCCTCTCCTCCTGTGGACTAGCAGAGCTACTCAACTCCAGCCTGCTGGAGCTGGGTGTCTGGCCCTCAGTGCGTTCAAGAGGTGGCAACTGGTTGCCACTGGATGACATGCCCTCAAAAGTGCTAGGGACCTGCCAGGAGGAGCTAGCCTCCCCAGATGGGTAGTTGGGTGTGGTTCTTTCCCAACGCAGGGTGTCATTGTTGAAGGTCAGGAGATTGTGGCAAGCACGGCAGCGATTCAGGTGGCCGCGGGACAGGTTGGAGTTGTTTTCACTGCTGTGTGGGGTGGGCTGGTGGGAAGGGCCTGGCCTCTCAGATTCAATGTTATTGTTGAGCATTTCCTGGGCCTGCTGAGTCTGAGACGCTTCCCCACTCAGGCTCTGGTCCAGCTCCTGCAGCCGGTCATATTCCAGAAAGAAGTGTCGCAGGTCACACTGAAGTTCATGGCGAATGCTGCCTGAGCTGTTCTGGCCGGAACCATTCCCGCCATCGGACTCACCCGCCAACCCTGCCGCTGGAAAGCCCCTCCCTTCTGTGGCTGACGTATACACAGATGCCTGAGAGCCACCTTCCTGCTGTCTCAGCACAGACAGCAAACTCACAGAGGAGGCACTGGTCCTGGGCGGGGGCATGGACTCCGCCTCAGAGCGCGAGTTCAGACTGAGCACTGTCCGGGTCCACTCCGATCCCGTCAGCCCGGGAGCTATTTCTCGGTGATACCTAGAAGGGTGGCTGGACAGAGGGCCCCCCAAAGAGCGACGCGTGGGCCCCAGACTGAGGTTGCGGAGCGTGTTGCCGGCAGTGCTGCTCTGGACTGTACTGAAGGCAGACGGCCGGTTCAGGAGGCCCTGGTCCTGCTGCGTTGATGAGGCCTGCTCCGGGGGATGGAAGGGCTCGGTCTGTACAAAAGAAAAGGAAGGGGTAGTAGCTCTGGCAGAAGCAGGGGAGACACTGTCCTGGTGTGGCAAGAGGGAAGGAACTCGAGTGCCAGAGCAGCGGCTGCAAAGGCACAGGATCCCAGGGTGCTGGCAGCACTCAACTGTGGTTGGGTAACTGACCCGCTGTCGGAGCCTGATGTAAGCGGAAGTCCTGGGGCGCTCCATGGAGGGCTGAGGGGGAGGCGGTGGGGGTGAGGGGGTGGCAGAATCTTGCACTGTGCTTTGCTCTCCCACCTGGATGCCAGAGGAGCGGGAGGACAGCATGTGCAGGAAATTGTGGAGGAGAGGCGTCCGGCGAACTGGCTGTGATTGCAGGAGGGCACGCTGACGGTAGTGGGATAATTCTGTTCCATCTATGGGGATTTCTGGTTCATCATCACCCTGCAACGTGGACCAGCATGGGGCAAAGGGTAGAGCAAGGCAGTTAGGTAGAACCTCTACATGAATCAAGAACTAACTATTGACAATCATCCAAGGAGAAGCACCTTCATAGACAGTCAACAACTCTCTACCCCTGAAGTACTGAGAACTACAGTAACTGGCTGCAGATTCAGAATCATCGTAAGATATTAAATTATTCACTTCCTATTAGTAACATATCTGAGTACAGCTGGTAAACCAATTCTCCTATTGAAGGCACCTCTGTAGCATGGAAGCAGCAAGGGGAAATAAAATGTCAACCAGCCAGAGACACACAAGTGACAGGCCATCTAACACTGCCTGATGATGACAATGGCTACTTCTAATGAGGCAATCACTCAGGAATTTCGAAATTGAGTCTCCTGTCAAGATTAAGGCTGAAACTTTTGACTATGCAGTCTGAACCGAATACAAGTCTTGGCTGGAAAGAAAGACTTGGATACTGAGAATTAAAATCCAATATAATCAGAATTAGAGCTCTACTTTAGAAAATCACTCACGGTTCAGATGGAGCTGGAACTTCCGGAATCTTACCTGCTGATTAGAAGGGTTAACAATTGCTGTGAGTAAGTAGTGTCCAAGCGGATCAAATCTCACCAGACTGAAATCACAGAAGACACAGAGAAACACAGAGATTACATTAACTGAGAAGAAAACTGTGTTCACATTTACAGTAATGGTTACTGATAACCCTGGGGTTGCCTGACATCTACTACATGCTTTCAAAATTTTTGAAAAGATCAAAATGTGCTTGATACTTCTCGCCAGCATAAAGGCATATATATCACAAAAATAACAATTTCATATTTGAAAAACACCTAACTTTGCATCCAAGAAAGCATTTACATTAAGCATACATTTGCTCACTTCTAAGACCCCATCCTAAGAGTAAAGCAGAGACATTTATGTACCCTACCATGGCTCAGTTCTTCCCTCATAATGCAGTACACTGGCAAGAGGCAGGTACTATAGTAACATCAAGTGACAATAACCGAAACTACATCCAGCCACAATACCAAAATCAAAAAAAGCAGCATATCAACTTTAACTCAGGCAATGAGTATTTGCAGTTGTTTTTGGTTTTGGGGTTTGTTTTTTAACCCAGGGTCTCAAGTATGGCAGAAAAGTGCTGTACCACTGAGCTACACACTCTGCCTCCCATGTATGTTTGATCCTGGGAACTCAAAACTATCCATTAGCAGACTTGATACATGGTTACATCTCTATGGTTTAACTTGAGAACACAGACAACCAAGGATGAGCAATCTCACAAAGCTATCTAAAATAATATCTGAAAGAAAAAAAAACAAAAAACAAACAAACCACCTGAATTTCTTTCCAGTCCCCCTCCCCTAAAAAAAGGAAATCCCAAACACCTATGGCTTTGAACCTAAGAAAAGCTGCTACTGACCCTGCTTAACAGAGACCAGAAGGTAAGGCAAGTGAAATGAACAAAATGAACTGCTTCCTAGTTGACTATCTACCAATTAAAAAGCAGACTTAAAAAAAAGAGAAGTCCTGGGATAGCAACCTCCCCTCGATAGCTGTCCTGAGGGGACAACACCCATATCCTTAGGTGACAGACGTGCAATGTTCTCTGTCATGCCAGGCCTGTGCCAGACACTGCTGGTGGGGCACAGCACTCACCGGACCCGTTCCATCTCACTCGCTGTCTTCACTACAGCAAAGGGCTCCCGTCGACTCCAGTCCCAGAAGTGGATCTCGTTGGCAGTAGCAATCAGCAGGAGCTGGGCCGTAGGGTGGAAAGCCAGGGAAGCAATTGCATTGTTGCTATCCGTAAACCAGCTTTCACTGCCGCCCTGCAAATGAACCAATCCCAAATGTGCTGAGGTAACAAACTGCCAATAGACTGCTAACAGTCAACTTCAAGAACACTTCATTAAAGATAAAATGAAGCCAGGCATGATAACACAAACCTATAATCCCAGCTACTTAGGAGGCTGAGGAAGAAAGATTCAAGATCAAGGTCAGCCTGGGTAACTTAGCTAGACCTTGTGTCAAAATAAAAAAGGGCTGGGTATAGAGCTCATCACTCACTGGTTTCAGTTCCACGTACTGTAAAAAGTAGGTAAATAAGATAACAGCCAGGTGCAGTGGCATATGCATGTAATTCCAGCACTTGGGAAGCTGAGACAAACTGAAGTTCTACCTGGGCAATGCGGCAAGACCGTATCTCAAAAGAAAAAGGCCCAGCGACATAGTGCAGTATAAAGGTCCCAAATTCAGGTGCCAATACCACAAAAAGTAAAAATAAATAGATAAATAAAATAAAATGACTACTTATAGAGTCTACTTTAAATATGTCTCTGGGGCCAGGAATTTAGCTCAGCAGCACAAGCGCTTGCCTGGCAAGTACGAGGTTGTGAGTTCAATCCCTGGTACCAAAAAAAAAAAAAAAAAAAGTCTCTGTAAGCCAGGTGTAGTGGTGCATACTAGTAATCTCAGCAATCTGTGGAGTTCGAGGCCAGAAGATCCCAAGTTCAAGCATAGCTTGGGCAGTTTAGTGACTTACCAAGACTCTGTCTGAAAATTTTAAAAAATTAGAAAAAGGCTGGAAACATAGCTCAGTATGAAGGCTGTGGGCTGAATTTCCAGTACCGAAAAAAATAAAAAAGATCCTCCATAAAAACAATGTACAAGACCAGTGATCTGGCTGTTCTATTAATCTACCAGACAAATACTACTCTCAGCTCAGTTCGAGTCATTTACAATCTACAAGCAAGTATTCCCTCAGTTCCTGTTTCTGAAGCCTACAAAAACTCCACGCTACAGTCAGGCATAGGAAAGCACAACCTTAATCCCACCATTTGGGAGGCTGAGGCAAGAGAAACTGAGTTCCAGGCTACCTTATCTTAAAACAAAAAACAAAAAACCCTCAAGCTTTGTGCACAACATGGTACAGAACAATGCACTAGCCATCTAATAGGACTGGGGGCATCTTGCTTTGATAATCACAGTCAGAGTATAACACAATCTTTGCTCTAACACAACAGAATTCATTCTGATTGCACCTCAGGGCCTCCTGTAGTATGTCACAATGGGCAGTGGAGTAAGACTGCGCTTTCTTTTTTTGGTTTTTTGAGACAGGGTCTCACTATATAGTTTAGATTGGACTTGAATTCACTATGTATCCCAGAAGAGCCTCAAACTCACAGAGATCCTCCTGCCTCCGTCTCTCAAATGCTGAGATTACAGGTGTGCATCACCACATCCAGCAATGATTGTTCATTTTAGAATGAAAGGCTATGAAACAATTTGTACTGATTAGGTAATGACTACCACATACTCAGGTGAAGTTCTCAGAACCAGGCTACTTTCTCTTCCAGAATTAAGAGCCCAATGGCAAATAAGCCTCTTCCTTCAGAATGCCAAAGAAAAAGGCTGTTAAGCAAGGAATACTTACATGTAAATCCCAAATCCTAACCTCCCCATCTAGGCAGCCAGAAGCAATAAGGCCTGAGATGGTGGGATGGAAAGTGACACACCAGGGAGTTCGACGGTGTCCAATCAGAGAATGCACACACTTGCCCGTCTT
>RJWT010035776.1:0-13403 GCA_004365215.1 Cuniculus paca | reverse complement strand
CAGAGCAGGCCCTCCCTGAGTCCACACCCACTGGGCGCCCCAGGCTCAGCCCTCCACCCGGAGCTGACCCACACTTACCCAGCCAGGCTAGCGAGCCGCCCGTTTTGCAGATGGAAAAACAGGTGGAGTTTTCCACACTGCCAAATTGTTGCTTGCTTCGCAGGGATTGGAAATTGGGACTGGTACCCCGCCCCTCATGGCTAGACCCAGCTGAATTTAAAACATTCGAGAGGGAAATACCTTCCTTAATTTTAAGTCAAAGGCGAGTGCCAGAGTCCCAGGAGGACCCATCACATGTGCCCCTTGCTGTCCAGCTCCACCAGGGTCCTGGCAAACCTGTATGAGGGCAGATGTCCACGCGCTGTCCAGCTGTGACAGGTGGGTCTACCATGGCTGTAACTGTCGATGTGCAAGGCACTCACTGGGCATTTCAGGCCAACGGCTGCCCTAAGACCCAGGGCAATGCGGGGCACGTCGCAGTCTTGGCTTTGTAGCCGTCTGACTGGACCGAGACCTGAAACGGGTCTTTAAAAGCTAGGAACTTTATTAAGGATAAACTGAGTCTGCAGTTTATTTGGCTGGGTGTAAAGTGCTGCCCCCGGCGTGAGGGCCAGGGAGACTCCACACTCCAGCTCTCTGCCCCCAGTGCGGCTAAGTCGGCCGTGAACCTCTGCTGCCTTTGGGGGCTCCCCCTGTTGAGCGGAGCCTGCTGTGAGTTGGCGTGGTGGTTTGGGGTGGGGGTAGAGAAGCTGCTGCTGGGATTTGACCAGATGGTAAATAAACAGTTTCCCACTTTCACAGGCTGTCTTCATGCGTGATTGAGGCTGGACAGACGAGCCCAAAATCCAGAGGGAGAGCCGGGTTCAGCCTGATAGAGGCACAGTGGCCACGTGACCGGTACTGTTTGCCTTTTCTCCCCACAGTGTGGCCAAAATCACTCCATCCGAAAGCCTCTCGGTTTTCTGGTTTTTCAGTGTTTATCTTTTGATTGTCCAAGCCTTTAACCCTTGCACCCCCTCTGTGTTCTGTTACAAGAAGGCCAGGCCCCGTCACAAGGCGAGGTGGGAATCGGTAGAGATTCCGAGACCCACTCTGGGCCTTCTGCATAACCCACCCCTCTTCCTTCCCAGGAACCTTCGGGAATGGTGGGACAAGCAAAGCAAAGCAGACCTTCGAAGAGCTGTGACCCCTTTCCCCATGCTCAGGGTCCTCGGGGAAGAGGTCCCTCTCCTCCAGAGAGGTGGGGTAGGAAGTGGGGAAGGCTTGGAAATGTGCAGGCTGAGGGGTCGGATGAGGTCATAGCGAGGGCATGACTTGGAAGAGGCTGGGGGCATAGAAGTCAGTGCTGGGCCCCTGGAGGCCCTGTGGGGAAAGACAGCAGTGCCGGGCACATGGCCTTACCCAAGCCAGGAGCTCGAGAGCCTCCTCAGTCCCAGGCTCCCTCCGAACACCATCCAAGCCGCCACAGTGCACTGAACAGCAGAGGCCCTGACTGCTGTCCTCTGGGCTGTGCATGGGCCCCAGGGCCCTGTGTGAAAGGCTGTCGGAAGAGGCTGTGGGCCTCCTGGCAGGTCCTTAGGTCCCTTTGGACTTCACCACATAATCCCCCCCAGCTCCGCGTGGTATCATGGGGCCCCAGCCCATTTATGAGTTATCTCAGGTATTTGTTAGATTAACAGAAAGTTGACTAATACAGGCTTACTACGTTCTCTAGCTAAGACTGAATTTCTTACCACTTAGCTTAGTAGGACACAAAGTTCATTTATTATTCATTTAGAAAACTAACGTGACATTTCTTGCACCTGAGTACAGTAGGCTGAATCGACTAGGATCAGATCCATCTGCATTAGGCAGAGTGACACGGCAAACAGCTTAAAGACAATAGGGAATGTTTTTTATCTCACATAAACAAGTCCAGAGGAGGCAGTCCCAGCTCCTGGGAAAGTTCTCTTTCTCCATCCTAAGGAATGGCTTCCAATCAAAAAGCTACATCATAGTCCAAGATGACTGCTGGAGCCCAGCCATCGTGCCTGCCTTCCAGGAAGAAGGACAAAGGTCAACTAGCAAAGGGAGGGTGGCAGTTGTTTGTGCCTCCTTTAAAGCACTTTCCTGGAAGATGCGGCCCAGCATCTGCTGCCTTAGCCTTGGTGGTCAGAATTTAGTCACAGCCATGTTTATTTGTAATGGACACTAAGAAATTTTGGATTTCATAACTGGAATCTTGTTGTTTACAACAAAATAAGGATTCTGTGGCTAAGGAAGATAAAGAGATGTATTGAAAGGGCAAATTGTAATCTCTGGCTCATAAAGTAAAATGAATGATTAATACGTGTGTCTGCTTTGCAATTTTTGCATCCAGTTTGAGATCCTCCGGTGTCTACCTGCCTCGGATTGAACGCGCCTGACTTAGTGATTGATCATTCTTCATCACCTTGCTTTATTCTTATTTCAAAGCTACTCAGACTCGGGCGTTGCTGCTGAGAGCAAGGATGACCTTGCTCAGCGGGTGGGAAGGCCCGAAGCCCCCCCTCCCATAGAGCGCCTCCAGGCTCTGCGTCCTCCTCTCCTAAAGCGCAGTTCCCTGCGCAGTCAGAAGAGTGAGGAAGAGAGCCAGGCTCCAGCGGGATGCACCAGTCTTTTGCCTAAACTACGGTGGGAACCGTGTTCTGACTGACAGCAGACTTAAGAAAGAAAGCAGGGAGGTCTTGTTGAAGCTGACTCCAAAGACGAACAAAGGAAGAAGGAAGGATCCTGGAGATGTCGTTGCCCAAGTGTCTCTTGGGATGTGAAGGTCACATAGGTGGGAAGGATTCGCCCGCAGAACAGGGACCCTTGCTGTGTCCTCCAGAGGAGCCCGGGGCAGACGCATCAAGAGGGGGTGTGAACCCCCAGGAAGGCTGAGGGCTTCCCAAGTGACAGAGCAGACTTTGGGCAGGAGAGAGTAAAAGCCAGCATCTTCGCAGGTTTAAAAGGGAAAAGAAGCCCAGGAGTGTTTGCATGTGACTCAGTGACTTGTCAGCATATGTTCTGTGCCTTAATTTTCAACCATCTGGTTGACCTTCGAAAATTTCCAGATGCTTTCAAGTCATTGCTATCCTGGTCGTGGAAACATTTCTTTTCTATTTGCACAAGAATAGTAATCCCTGATGGTCTGATTCTTTGTCGCTGGGGCCCATCCAAGGAATCGTCCAGCAGATCAGTAGGTGGGAGAGCATTACCTGCTGTGAGAAGAAGCAGGTGAGTGGTTCCTCGGTCACAGTGGCTTTGTCCTGCAGTGCTACCTCATGATCCAATATAACTGCTGGGGTCCAGTCATCATCCTTGCATTCCAGGTAAAAAAAAGAGTAACAGTGAAAGACAAAGGTGTGAAGTTGCTGGAAGGCATGGAGGTTCCAGGCACAAACAGGTGACATTTGCAAGGTATAAGTTCTGTTCCCTTCGCATCTTCTTTTATCCAGGCTTCCTTTTGCCCCATGAGTAGGTCATTTGTGACTTGTTTCAGGATCCATCTTGGTCATTTGAAATTTTTATTGGGATAAATATGTACTCCCAGGGAAGCATTTCTTTATTTTTGGCATGGAATGAGAGAGAGAAAGAAGAATAATACGAAAACTAAACAGGAAGAGCATTTTGAAAAATGCTGACTGGTCAAGAAGCACCAACTTCAGTGTGCCGTCGTCTCCCGAGAAGCACGCACCAGGGGACGCACGTGGAGACAGGTGAGAGGTTAGCATGGTCAGTGAGCCAGAGGGCGGCCGGTGTGTGAGAGATCTAAATGCTCCAGAGGTAGGACTTAAGCTGGCAAACTAATAAATAGAATACAGTTGTCCATACTTCTGAGGTTTTGTTATCTGTAGTTTCATTTACCTGTGCTCAACTGTAGTCCAAAAATAGTAAATACAATTTTCAGAGATAAAAAAATATGCCTAAGTTTTGAATTGCAAGTCATCATGAGTGGTGCAGAATGCGAACAATCTCTCTGTCCAGAGCGTGTGCCCTGTAAGCACTACCCTCCTGTTAGTCACTGAGCTGCTGTCTCTGCTACCAGGTCATCTGTGGCAGGACTGAAGCCATGGTTTTCAAGCGATCTTTGTTTTACTCCATAACGGCCCCAAGATCCAAGAGCAGTGTGCCAGCGATTTGCAAGTCGTGGAGAGCCCAGACACAAGAAAAAAACCCTATGCTGATGTTGCTCAGCTCCACAGCTAGAATCTATCCAGGAAACTGTGAAGACAGAACCAAGTGCTGGTCTTGCCATCACCTCGACTGCAACAGCTCTGGTCATGATGAGTGATAAGTGTTTTGTTAAGATGGGAAAGGGGGGGCTGGAGGTGTAGGAGTATTGAAGGCCCAGGTTTGGTCCCAGAATGGGAAAGAGGGAGGGAGAAAACAAAACAAAACAAAACAAAAGAAGGAAAGAACAAAGGGAGGAAGAGGCATTAAGCAACAGGGCACGGTATTATCTGTGGCATCAGGCACAGCAGGAACTACTACAGATTCTAATTTTTCACCCTGACAAATACACCTTCATGGCAACTTGGAAGGCATGAGGTGAATCTAGTTTTCTTCTCCCCTTTAGAGGCATCAGCCTCGGAAGACTCAGCTTCCTGCCCCGGAGGGTCCGTCTCCTCCCTCTGCACCGAAAGGAGCTCCCTGTGCACATCTGTGCACCCTGCACTTTGGGGCTCCGTCCACCCTTGCAGCACTCCTGGCCACACCCAGGCCTGCAGTGGAGACCTTAGCAGTGGTGTCCACCTCTGGAAGATGACATAAGACAGCCTTAGAAGCAGGCTGAGGACCTTTTGGTCAAAGGTGGGAGTCGAGGAGGTGTTCGCAGTCTCTGCACGGTTCTGTGGGCGCCTCACCCTATGGAGGCCCATGTCCAGTGTCTCTCCTGCTGCAGTCTGGGGCAGTGCTGCCCTGAAAAGCTGCCCAGCTCGTGGCAGGTGGAAAAGGGCAAGTTCAAAGCACTCATGTACATGTACTGTATCATCTAGAGGGGGAGAGATCCAGAGAAGCCTTCCTCACAGTGATTTAGCTAAAGGACAGAAGGCGGAGACCTTCAGGCAAGACCGGATGCAAGCAATCAGGCTAGGACAGGTATGGAGGAAAGAGAATTGGGATTGGGGGAAAGGTGGAAGGGGAAGTTTGGAACAAGGGCATAGATCTTGGATTGCTCGCTCGCTAGGGATGTTTCGTGGAGCGAATTGCTCTCCTGCAAGAAATGCACATTAAACTCCTTAACCCTCAGTGCCTCAGAATGTGACTTTATTTGAAAATAAGGTCTTGGCAAACACAGGCAGTTGAGAGTGCGGTCCTTGGCTGAGGGCAGAGGAGAGAGCTAATCCAATCTGACTTGTGTCTTTATAACAAAGGGGGAAGGTGGACGCAGAGACACACACAGGGCAGGACAGGGCAGAGACCCAGGCTTCTACCGGCCAAGGAACAGCACAGATTGCCACAAATCCCCAGGGGCGGGAGACAGGCCTGGAACAGTCTCTCTCCTGGCTCAGAAGGAACAGACCCTACTGGCCTTGACCTTGGACATCTGGCCTCCAGAACTGTGAGACCATAAACTTGGATCACTCAGGCTGCCGATCTGGGGTCTGTTGTGACAGCCCTGGCCAACAGACACGGAAGTGCGCTGTGTCCATCAGGAGGCCTCGGAGCACGAAAGCAGCCAGATCATGGCGCTGTCCCAGGAAGATCACTGGGGCAGAGGGGACTGGGGCAGAGGGAGTGGCTGCTGTGGATCAAGGGAGTCAGCTGCAGCAGGTCCTGCGGTCCCTGCAGCATGAGGAAGAAGACACGTGTCACAAGTGTCACACGGTTCCCAGATCCAAAGGAGGCAGGGAGAACCGTCTCCAGTTCTGAGCACATGGTGCTCAGGGCCACAGGCAGTGATGACTGCCGAGCCCAGGAGAAGCTGCACGGCTGCCTGACAGTAGGGTTAACTCAGGCCAGTGGGTCCCACAGTCTCTTTGCCCCCTCATTTCATTCCTTTCGATTCCATTCTTCCCCCCTCCCTCCACTCCTCTCTCTCTGTCTCTGTCTCTCTGTCTCTGTCTGTCTCTGTCTGTCTCTGTCTCTCTGTCTCTGTCTCTGTCTCTGTCTCTGTCTCTCTCTCTCATACATACACCCATGCAAGTCTTCGCCCCACCTCCATGTCTTTTTGTCAACTAAAAAAACTATCGAGAGTTTGTACAAAGCGATTCCTGGACTTGCTGCCCCGGAGGGCGCTTTGTGCTAAGACGTGTACCTTTATATCTTGACATGAACTCAAGATACTGAACTCAAACTACCCAAGAGAGTTCAGTTCAAAGCACTGTCAGCGTGAAGAAATAGAAGAGTTGCTTCAGCTCGGTGTCTAGGATTGCCGGAATTTTGTGTAACATCAGACGCCTCCTCACAAGTTCCCCCTGCGTGTGCTATAAGAACTTTGTGGTTTTGTCCCCAGCTTTGGAGTTGAAAGTGTGACACTCTCCTTCCATCCACACTGACTGTGGAATTGAGGTGACACGTCCACACAGAGACTTCAGTCCACACGGGCAGGTTTAATTTCAAGGTCGCCAACAGTGACAGGTGATGGGCACCCGCTGGGCGCCAGGGATTCTGGCATCTGTGGTTTAGACTATGCAGCTCCACTGCAGGGGACCAGAGGCAGACAGGGAGGTGACTCAGCGAGTAAAGACCACAGTGATCCCAATGGTAGGTACAGCAAGTTGGCAGCAAAGTGACTTTGGCTACTTGATGTCACCTCAGGCAAGAACCAGTTGTCACCACTTAGCAGAATCACAAAGGACCTTGAAAGGATCCCTCTGGGCAGATGGGTAACAGTGGAAGGATGTCCCCCTGGGTTGATGAAGGAAAAGCTTCAGAAGCTCCAAGGTGATGTGACAGAGATGTGGAGGAGTCGTGAAAGGGGACACATGGCAAGAAACAAGTTGTGCTTTTATTTTACTTTTTCAATGGGTGATATGGGAGGTTTTGTTTTATAACTCCAAATGGAATACAGAAACCCAACTTTCCCTATTTTTGAGGATCATTGTTTTGAGCCCCAGAGAGTGTTCTGGTGTTTGTTTTACTCATCAAATGGGACTTCCAAATCTCATGGCAAAGGTGTCCTCTAGTTTGTGTCCCCTTGCCAGCATCCCTTCTCCTTCCCGATGCTCCTGGTGCCCTCCAGCATGGCCTGTGTGGGGAGGGCTGTCTGGCCATCTTTCACGGAAGGTATCCTGGAGAAAAATTCTTTTTGGTCCCCTTTATGGGACATCATTGTTTTCCTAAAGGACAGTTCACAGGATTTCAACTTCACAGTTAACAGTTCTTTTCTTCCCACACTTAAAAAGTGTGCTGTTTCCATCAGGTCCTGGGTTCATCATGAGAAACCCACTGTCATTTGATGCTCAATGTGCCACTTCTGTGTGCTTTCAGATGTTTTTCTCTGCCTTACTTAGAAGCCTTATTTAAGATGTGACTGGGCACAGGTTTCCTACGGTGCCTTCAACTTGAGATTTGTGCAGCTGCCTAAATCTACAAATTCATCAGTTCTGTCAAATTTGGGTGGTTTGGGGCCATTATTGCTTCAAATACTCTTTTTCCATGTTCTTTTCCTTCTGGAACTTTCATTACAAACTTGTGGGTTCCTGAGAGTCTTCAATTTTTTTCTAATCTATTTTCTTTCTGTTGTTTGTGTGTGGTGAGTTTTCTTGATGTCTTCAAGTCCATTGCCTGGATCACTGGCATCAAATAGCATCCACGTGTAGGACAACTGCCCGTGTGAGTGATGCAGGCATCATTTAAAATGCAACCTGTCAGTCCAGTTGAGGGGCAGATTTACAGCCAAACTCTACCTGGGCCCAGGTAGAAGAGAGATGCTGCCATTGAGGCAGGGTGGGGATTGGCAGGTAACTGGGATGGGGGAAGGGTACTGGGGAGTTGATTGGAATCAGAGTCCAGGAGAGGGAGGAAGAGGTCAAAAGGTCTCAGTGCAGTTTAAATTGCTTTGCCAGAGACAGAATAAGAGACAGTGTTCCTCTTCAGGGTGCCCGAAGTTGGGGTCTCACAGATGGGTGAGCACGAGGTCCTGGGTATGAGGAGTAGCTGAAGGAAGCAGGGGAGAGCAGCAAGGAGGTGAAGACGATGACATGGGAGAGGAGTGACAGGCGGGTCATCAGGAGGTTGCCTGTTCCACCCGTGGTCCAAAGCGGAGCACTAGGGACTGAGAGAAGTGCCTGCAGCATTTACTCCAGGACAATAGACCTCGACGGGGACAGTTCCCGGAAAACTCTGAGCTGTAACCGCCTTGATCATCCACAGTCTGGTGATGTAACCATTAAAGACTAGTGCAGCAGGACACTAGGATGTGGCTGGATGTGGTATCTTTAATGTCTAAGGAGGACAAAGCAGGAATGCAGTGGGATGACGTAGGCAGAGGATGGCAGAGACCAGAAGGCTGACTGGGCATGTCCTGTTGGAGCTTTCAAATGGGAGACAGGGAAAGGAAAGGGTTTTAAGGAGCAAAAAGAATGCAGAATCAACTTCACTGTGCAGCCCTTATCTAGGCAGCATAAGAGGAAAACAGCCGCAGTGCCCTCCTGCAAGGACCGTAGTGAGGGCGCTGACTCTAGAAGAGAGCCAGGTGTCAAAAGGTGACAGTAAAGATCAAAGGAGAACTTGAGGGTACAGAGCCCAGCTGAAATAGGTGGGAGGTGGTCCTCTGGGTCTTCACTCAGGGCTCTGGGAGAGGTAGGAAGACTCTGGTTTGGATCCGAATTGTCACGCACAGGCTTGGTTGCCAGCCCATGGCACTATGAGTGGCAGGTGGAGGCACCATGGGGCAGCGAGGTCTAGGGGGAGAAGTAAGCCAGGGAGGGCGTGTCCCATCTCTCTCTTTGCTTCCAGGCCACCTGAGGTGAGTAGCTTTGTTCTACCACCATGCCCCACCACAAGGTATTGTTCAGCCTACAGGCCCAAAGCAACAGGGTCAAATGATTATGGACTGACCCCCTAAAATCATGAGCCAAAGTAGATCTTCGCTCCTTGTAAATTGACTATCTCAGATATTTTCTCCTAGTGAAGGAAAGTTGACTAATAGAATGATGAAGTTTAGAGCAAGATCCTTGGGTATTTATTGAGAATGGATACAAACAAGGATGAGGAACATTGGGCAACTGATGAGCTGTATCGATGTGAATATTAAGCTTGACCCTAAGCCTCCTGGCTGCACCCCACCTCACTGAGGGTGGGGTTGGGATCAGCAGGCCTTGAGAGGCAAGTGGTGGTGATGCAGGAGAGCCATGGTGAGCCACGGTGATGTGAATGCAATGGGCTCTGAAACTACCCCTGCATTTCAGTGCTACCTCCTGACCTGACTTTGTCCTTTCATCCTTGAAGAGGTGCATCCATTTCTGTTTGATCCTCAAGGACTACTTCGACCTTTCAGTGAGCTGTGGTGTGAAACTTGCCTTCCTTTCCTTCCAGCCTTATTTTCTTTAAATCTGAGGATTTTGGAATCATATGTCACAGTGACATAAACAAACAATAAGGTTTAAATAAGCCCTCAAGGTGATAGCTGTCTGACTCTCCAGGTGAGTGGTCAGTGTGATGATATACCTTTACACTATTCTGAGGCATAGGACTGCTGTGGAAAGACTGGAAAATGGAAAAGTATATACTACTAAAATTTATCATGTCAGGATCCATAATGAAAAGGTTTACACCTGGCCCTTGAAATGAATGGATTCTACATCTGCAGATTCAATCAAGATTGGATTGAATTTATTTCAAATAAAAAACAAAAACACTCCCTAATTGTTTGTAGAGAACATGCACAAACTTTTTATTTTTGCTGCTGCCTAAGCAATATAGTACAACTACTTTCATAGCATTCACATTGTAGTAGGTATTAGAAGTCATCTAGAATTGAAGTAAGATACATGAAGGATGTGTATAGGCCACAAGCAAACACTTAGCTGCTTAACATAAGAGACTTAAGCATCCGAAGGTTTGGTGTCCTTGGAGGTCCCCTGAAAATATTAAGGGATGATGGTGTTGGTATCTTCCATTTTTAATGCATCTTCCCAAGAGAAATCAAGATAAACCTTTTTGTATTGCTTTGAAATTAAAAATTCCCTGACCTCTCAAATCAAGGGAATAATGAACAGTGAACTAAATTATCTTGGTCCCTATGATGTGATTGGGGACTGGAGGGCAGATCAAAGGATGACGTGCAGTTTGGGGAAGGTGATTGTGAGGTCCTCATCCTTGACATCTTGCCTGTGTGCATGGTGGCCTCTCGGGCCACGGATGTGGATAAACCTAGTTTATCACGTGAGTCGTGACTACCTGCCATTCCTCCTTGAGTGACTAAGAGCGGTTGGTACTAAACAGCTTCCAATGCTTCCTAGATCTCAAGTGTCCCTGTGGCTTTGTGTTAATCAGCTTTCCACTGCTGTGGCAGAGTACTTCAGAAAATCAGAACGGGAAGGTTTAACGTGGCTCACAGCTTCACAGGCCTCAGTCCATGGTCATCTGGTCCCACTGCTGTAGGCCTGCAGGGGGGCAGCACATCCTGGCGGAGTACATGGTGGAGGAGGCTGCTTGCCTCGTGGTGACTCGGGTACAAGAAGAGAGGGAGAGTCTGGGTTCCAAAGTCCTCGTCAGGCACTCAATAACCTCAATAATCCAAGTTCCTTCTAGGGGCCCCTCCACCTACAGGTCTGTCCACCTCCCTGTAACACCACAAGATGAGGGTCAAGCCTTTCACTCATGACCTTTTGGGAGACATTTCCAAATCACGGAAAAAAATAAAATAAAATAAAATAAAATCATGAAACTGGAAAAAGAGTATTTAAGACCAAAAAGACTTTTATTTGTTTCAATTTAAAAGACCTTCCGTCATTTGCCCTGCTAGCTGCTCCTGCCAGGTAACCAGCTCAGTCTCAATAAAGACAGATTAACCCTAGAAACAATGTAAGTAGCAGCGGGAGCTATAGACACCATTGCTCCTCCCTCCCGTGTCAGTCAGTCTAACCGCAAGTACCACTTTATCCCATGCTGTGTGCATGCAACCACAGCTCCCAGAGCAGCCTGTTATCAGGGCACCCGACAGCCAGGCCCTGTGCTGACGAGGTCCTAGCACTGGGAACTCAGAGCTGAGATACAGGTCCCCTTTCTCTATGTCTGATGAGAACATGCCTTGTGGTTTGTGGTCCCCGCTTCTCAGAGTCCATCTGGGAGCCAGTTAGAGTGATGACAGGGAGCCCCATCACCTGTGTATCTAAGAAGGCAGCTGCTTGCATTGCTCGATGCCTTATCACTGCCAAAAGCACAATTTGTTCGCGTCCAGGAATGTTCGTCATGCGAGGTCTGTCCCTACCTGGGAAAGTTCCCGACTCGAACGTGTGGGTGCTCTCTGTAGTAACTGCGTGAGTATCCACTGAGTACACACCTTGCGACAGGCACCACAAGCTCAGGGCTTGTGGCGACTCCACTGTGTAAAGGCCAGCACAGCTTTGGCCTCCTTGCCCTCGGGCAGCGTGACCAGCCCACGTGGCCTCCCCACATCCGCGCAGGGAGCTGGGGCTGAACCCAAGCAGCTGCCTTCTGAAGCTGCCCCCTTACCTGCCAGGGAGAACAGATTTGCACAGTCAGCTGAGACACTCGTTTCTCCTTTATCGAAGGTGGAGGGATACGGGAGCCTGACACTGGGTGTCTGGGCCCATGGAGCGACTGTCGCTCAGAAGAGGGTCTCTGGCTAGGGGACGTTTAAAGAAGATGTCTGTAGTTTACAGCTGCCGTGTAGACCATTCACACTGCTTAAGTGTGGCTCCTGGGAGATGCCACACAAGGGAGGTCTCAGCCCCACAGAATCAGCGGAATAGTTTAGAACTAAATGCCCCTGGTTGATACTGGGCAGTTGAGCTCCCAGAAAACCCGCATCTCTCTGCACCTTCCTCCCTACCCTGCCCTCTGTGGGGCTGGTCAGGCCCAAAGGCCTCGAAACGAAGCTTGTTCCTCAGGCCTGGGAGATTCTGAAATGTTGCGCTAAGCCCTCAGCCTCTTACCCACACTAAAGTCAGAAAACACTTGCAAGTAAAAAGCAGCCTATGGACATTCTCTTCACCCCATCACCCTTCTTTCCTAGCACCTGCACTCTGACCATGTACTTCCTCTGGGGAAGCCTTGAGACTCCCTCGTGGGTGTCACCAGGCTCCTTTACGTCTTCCCTGGCCTTTTAGTGGCACTTCAAAGAACATTGGTCTGCTATAAGCTATTCTACCACATTCAGAAGGAGAATTCCTGTATTTCGATTTTGAAAAAGCAGAAGGAAGGGAGGAAGGAAGGAAGGAAGGAAGGAAGGAAGGAAGGAAGGAAGGAAGAAAGAAAGAAAGAAAGAAAGAAAGAAAGAAAGAAAGAAAGAAAGAGAAAGGCTTTGCACACACCTCGTACACACGCCTTGTACTTTCCATGGACTCACTATATGCATTACAGATTCTGCTCATGTGAATATGTCTAATTTTCAACCTGAGTTCTTCATTGGTAGAAGCTTTTTACTCTTGTTTGAAAAACTGATGTCCATCTTATTGTCCATTTAAATAATTTGTATGTAATAATTGCCTATTTAAATAATTAGTTCTTTATTCTAAAGTAATAACTATACATAGGCATAAATTAGCAGGGATGGAGAAAAACTTAGAGAAATTTAATAAAATTGTGCTATTTTCAAGATAAGAAATGACGGCCCCAAAAGATGAATGATGGACACAGTAAGGACTAGAAATTTTCCTCTTCTTGTCAGATTTCTACTTCTCCACATCTTACCAGTAAATTATTGGATAAAGTCATGATATGACTTGGAAGCATGGCGGGAGGGACACAAGTGTGAAAACTCCAGGTTCTTGGCTACTTTCACACGCTGCTATCCAAGCAGCTTCGGATGGGCAAGCAGTGTGGACACTGATCCCACCCCCGTCCACTGCCTGAACAAGAGAGTGTGGTAGGAGAAGTCAGTGGTGCTGGACTCAGGCTACCTTCTACAGTTGTTGGAAGGGGGAGCAAAAGGAAGGCCCCAGGCCATGAGACATTCACTGCCAAATGCCTGTGTGTGGTCGAATGGCCAACGCCATTCTTCTGGTAAGAACTGACCCAGTGTCCACGGTGGCGCTAGTCACTTTCTCGCTGCTGAGAAACTATAGCTGACCCTTGCAAATTAAAGGAGGAAAAGGTTTATTTTGACTCAGTTTTCAGAGGCTTCAGTCCGTAATCGGCAAGTTCCAAGGTGGGCAGCCTGGCAGAGGGCAGCTGCTCAGGGCATGGTGGACGGGAAGCAGAAGGAGGAGCAGGGAAGGGAGGAGACCTTCCCAGGGGACTCCATCTCACCCCCTCTCCTGACCAGACCC
>RJWT010035775.1:0-13397 GCA_004365215.1 Cuniculus paca | reverse complement strand
TTATATGTCTGGGTGTAGATTTGTTTTGGTTATAGCTAGCTGGAGTTCTATATGCCTCACTTATTTGAATGTCATATTCTTTTTTTATGCTTGGGAAGTTTTCAAAAATTATATCTGTAAATAAGGTCCTGATGTCATTTGTCTTGACACCTGCTTCTTCACTCACATTTTTAATTCTTAAATTATGCATCTTTGAGTTTTCCACCAGCTGTTGAATTGTTACTTCCTGAGACCTTGTTATTTTTAAGAGATCTTTCCTTTCACAGTCATAGGCTGCAATCCTGTCTTCAAGCTTTGAAAGTCTTTCTTTAGTTTCCCTCATATCAACTTGCCAGCTTTCAAATGAATTTTAAATTTTCTGTATATCTCTTTGAATCTGTTTCATACATTCTAAATCCCTCTTATGCTGTTCATTCATGATTTCCCTCATTTTCCTGTGCTCCTCTATTTTTTTTATCTATGTCTTCTTTAGAGATGCTTAGTCTTTCTTTTATTACAGTTTTCATTTCTTCTTTTATCTGGTATAGAATTTCTGTTCTAATTTCTCTTATAGCTTCCTGAAGTTGTTTCTTCACTTCAGTTGACAGCATTTCAGACATTTCAGGTGTGCAATTCTCGATCTCCATGTTTTCCTCTTGTGGAATTGCACCACTTGGGTTGGACGCCAGAGATTGCCCTCTCCCTCTTCGTCTTGGCATATTCTTGATTTCTTCCAACCCCCTGAGTAGTGTGGTCCCAGGCACCCCAGCACTGGCTTCTTCTCCAAAGCTAGACTGTTTGTTTTCTGGCCAGTGCTGGCTATGTATATCTGATGTTAGGCGCCTGTGTCTCTGTACTGAGCTGGGCACCAACCCACCCATGGTTTGCAGGGGAGTAGACCTGGTCAGGCCTTGCAAATCTAAGCTCTTTAGGAATCTATGCGATATTGCCTGAAACATGCAAGGGAGCACATCTCTGATCAATCAGCTTCCGCAGGTCCGCCCACAACCTGGCGCTGACACCAGAAGTGGTTAGCAGTCTTGACCCTGGGCGTAATCTGCCCGACTCCAAGATGGAGCCTGGCCAATCACTCTCTCCCGTGGGGTGGGGTGGGTGGGATTCCAAGCACTCACCACCAGCCAGTGCAGATCTCCATGTCTACCACTCTCCTTCACCCACGCACCTCTCCGCAGAGACCTCTGGGGTCGCCCGCAGCTGCGACCATGACCAGGACCATGACTGCAACCGCGACCGCGCATCTCCAGGCTCAGCAGGTCTTCTGGCAGGGTGAATCCGGCTCCAGGCTAAGGTGCTTCCAGCCACCCCCTTCTTCTTTGTTTAAATTCTTTTTATTCTCTTTGTGGGCTTCAATTCATATTTTAGATTCTCCCTGGGTCCAGGGGACCCACTTCCTTCCTTCTTGTCCTCTCCATGATGTGATATTCCAGCATCTGAACTGTTTCTCTCAGAGAGACTGTTTACTCTGCTGCTTACTGTTCCGCCATCTTTAGCTCCTCTCTTTTTCTTTTGTTTGTTGTTTGTTTCAGTTTATTTATTTTCTTTTTTCATTCTTTTTTTTAATAAGTGTGAAAGTGGTTCATAACCTCCTTGTGGGTGTCATTCTGTTCTGTGCTTCCTTTTATCTCTACCATCTCTCTTTCCCTTCAGTCTCTGCACCAGTTCCCCCAAGTTGGTGTGATCCCCCTTTGTCCTCCAACTTTACTTTCAGTCTCTTTCTCTTCTTTTACTTCTCTATTTTCTCCTTAATCCATTTTAAATTTTAACCCATTCTGAAGTCTGGGCAGTCCAAGGCCAAGGGGCCACATCAGATGAGAAACCTCTTGCTGCAGGGATTCTCCGAAGAGCCCCAAGGCACTCCTTCTGAAAGGTTTTTCCTTGGTGCAGTAGAGCAGCAAGAGCAAAACAAAAGGAGAGGGGAAAAAAAATAGAAGACCTGTATGGCAACCACTGGAAGGCTGCAGAAAAGTGCAATGTCCCTCCTTCTATTTCTTGTATACACTGGCAGGCAAAATAGTAGCCAGATTGCAAAGGCCACATCCTAGTTCTTCCTTGCTAGCTGTAGAGCTGGGATAAACAGGATATTTGTGAGTGCACAAGAAAAGCTGAAAAAGGCCTTATGTCAGGATCTAATACATAACCATTTGCTAAATGTTAGCTCTCATTACACTCCATAGATTGCCATTTTAGAGGTGGCATAACCAAAACCTGTGATGCATAACTCAAAATGATGAACCAGGATTTATGATGTGTGACTTTACTGATGGAGCAGCTTCACTGAAAACAGATGGCTTCATTCCATCAAAGAGCTAAAGTTCAGGGAAGGTAAAAGTCAATGGATTTGGCTAAGGAATTTATATTCTACCTTCTGGAGATCCACTATCACTGACTTGGATTGACAGAAAGAAAATACAGTAATACTAAAAATTGAAGACCGTTTAGGAGGAAAAACTACTTTAAGTGAGCTTTCCTGTTGCAGTTTATTCTTGCTTTTATAAACCTTGAAATCACAGGACTACACATAGCCACCTGACAAAACTCCAATGCAGTTACTTTAAAAGAAAAGTTCCCGTGTTTCTTAGGTGTCTGGCAGCAGTGGCAGAGCAATCTCCTCTGCGCACCATCCTACCAGGCATGTTAGCACTCTGACCAAGTCAACTGGCAAGTGAATGAGGAATGAGGCTCTCTCCTTTAAACTGAGATAGGAGTCTGGTGTGTTTGCAGTAAAATATTATGAGAATCATCACTTCCAATTATGAGCTAAGACATATCCTAGAAATGTGTCACAAAATTAAAATGAAATTAATATATTAATTGAACTCAGCAACTCAACATAGCAACATCTACACCTAGGGCACACTAAAATCATTTCAAGAGCATGATGACAAGAGAGCTATTTCCAATTAAGGTTTCATATGGTTTCATAATGTGATTCTACCCAGTTGGTTAATTATGTCACTTTCCTTTATGTTCATTCATTCAAAAATGTTTATCTAGTGTCAATTCTGGATGAGGAATATGCTGGTTATCAAGAATAAATGATGCAGATGTAGGTAAAACTTCCTGGTTTAGACCTATCATCTACGGAAAAGAAAGGCAAGCACATACATTAAAAACTAGAGCATGGGAAAATGCGTATATGAAAGTACCGTGGAAGAAGCAATGAATCCCAGCTGAGACTCTCATACAGGTGACATAAACACGAAAACAAAAGACGTAGGGACATGACTCACAGGATATTTGAATGAGTCTGCAAGAATTATTGCAAATATCTATCCTGCTCAACAACCCTCTATGTTAACAGGCCATACGTCAGAGTTACACATTTTTAAACACTGCTTAAAAAGTAACCTTAATCAGGCCCAATCTTTGTTAGATGTCAATTTAAAGTCAGACATTGTTAACATTTCTTTATAAATTTGATTCGGATTTTTGATATTATATTTATTTTATTCAAACACCAGAATCTCTTTCATTTTAATCATTCCTGGTATTTAAAAAATTATTAACCACATCCAAGTACAGGATATAAATATTTATAGTAAATATCATTAATATTTGATTTTTCATGCCAAAGATTAATTTCTGTTTTCTCATAATTTATACTTCAAAAATTTTTGTTGCCAAATTTTAGAAGACCAATTTGTAGTTTGTCCCTTTTATCATGAGAAGAAATTTAAGAAAGAAAAAATCTCAGAAGATCCCACAATTGACTGACTTCTTGCTTCTTTTAAGTCACTAATCTGAGATTATTCTATTTTTATCCTCCTTTTATCATTTTCACCCAGGCACAAGTTTATTTAGTCTCAGCACATGGGATGTGCCAAGTGTTTGTGCGGTTTTGCTCCACAAAAGCAACACTTAAAGACCACTTATTCTATCCTGGATGACATCCTTCCTCCCTTTTCAGACTGTATTTTGCAATTGCATGACCTCTTCTAGACAGCACTTATGTTGATAAGCATGAATGCATTCTTCCCCAATCATAGAATACCAGAGTCTTACATGCCAGCACTGTATCACTCCCAGAGGAAACTGACATCTGGATTTCTTTGCATTGCACACACTAACCTGCTTTTATTATCTAACAGGGTTTTAAAGATTTCAATCTGAAGTCAGTCTTTGACATTACCTGTAAAATCTTCTCTACTTCAACAGCATAATTGCTTTTCATTTAACAAATTCTGGCAGAACAAGTAGAATCTTGATTCTCCAATTCCCACTGCCAACTGCCAAGCTCACATCAAAAAAAAATTGAGTTTTTTTCTTTGTCTTGACTCAAAAACCAAAATCAAAATTCAATCAGACATCTCTATCTAATCAAGGAAACAAACAATGCTCCCAAAAAGAAATAGAGGCAGACTTCTTAAATTTAATGAAATTAGAATTCCCAAGTATCCTAAGTAAATAATGAAGTTTTTATGGTACATAATTAGAAATATTGACTATGTTAGATGTTTTTGCTAGTAAAACTTACAGGAGACAAGGAGAAAGATGGACCTGCATTTGCTCCCAATCATGTGTGGAAAATGAATCGGTAGTTGAATGGCTTTTTCATATGTAGTCTGTCGTGAAATTATGACCAAATGACTTCTCAAATGCAGGCACCCAGAAAAAGTATCTGAAGCGCTTCTGCATCTTCCACTGGAGAGTTTAATGTTACTGTAGGTCAGTCCTCACTTTCTTCCACACAAAATAATGGTGAGGACAGCTTTCCTCTAACAATCTAATAAAGTGAAGTTTTTCTCGGTAAATTTACAAACATGTTTTAGCCTGCACTAATAAAAAATATTATATAATCTTTCTGCTACAAATCACTATCTTCACTAGGTAGAATGGCATGGCTGACACTGATTTGATTGACAGTCACTAAGGACATGACCTAGAAAGGTGTCCCTGACTCTTACTTTCACTCTCTGCTTCCTGACACAGCTTTCTTCTACCCTTTGATCATGCATTTCTGCCTTGGAGCAGGCCAACTATAGACTGAACCCACTGAAACTACAAGACAAAAAAAAAACTCCTTCAAGTTGTGGGTGTCAGGTACTTTGTCCTACTAACAGAAAAATGAATATTAGAGCTCCTCCACCTTGATTTTATTAAAATGGCAAATACAAAAATCTATTATCAAAGAAAAAACAAAGGTAGTGATTATTTTTGAAATAATTGCCATTATGGAAAATGGCAATAAACAAATCCCCTGAATGACACTTGATGCTTACTAATATTACCTGGATGAGAAACTTAGAGTCTTTTTCTTAATGGAGCCAGAACATAATTGTAAGGTTATTTATATAGAAATAAAAACTAATGACAAATGCTACTAGAGAAATCCATATGCTCTTACCTGTAAAAGGTATGTGCTCATAGACCCAAGGTCAAACATGACTAGTCACAATAAGAAAAAAAGAAGGCTAACTTAGCTCAAAGCTCCAATCAGATCCACTGACAATCTTGTGCCAAAAAATTTTAAAATAACAAAATGGGCTGTTTTTGTTTGATTTTTTTTTCTCTCAAGTATTCAAAGGAAGAGGTAAGAAGGTAAAATATCAGGTACTTGAAAGAGGAAAATTGAAATATCTAATAATCTAAATTTAAATGGTCCCTTACATTAATATTACTATAGTATAACTTCTTCATTGGCTTTAATTAAGATATCTTTATTTGATTTGAACTTGAGAGATTTCACTAGATGCATCTATTAACTAATGATAAAATATCCAAAAAACATTAAGTACATTTAAATATATACATTATATATGTTTCAATTCCTGGTTGAATGTATATTTTATATGAGGAAATTATATTTTATTTTTATTAAATGGGAAATCATACTTAAGCAGAGTATCTACAAACCAATTTTTTTTTACAAATTAATATTTTAAGAACATGACTGCTGGTGGCAATGAATGGCACTAATCAGAAAGATAGAGATTAGAGACATAAAGACAACTGCAAACTTGTTATGATAGGTACGTTAAGAAATAATGAGTACATGAACTTTACCAGGTAGGATCAAAATGACCTGGAGACATAGCTCTAAGAGACAGCATGGATTAGGGTTCTCAGTCTTTCAGACGATGGTGATGGCATATGCCAATTCAAGAAGACAGAGAGAGAATGATGTGTACCTATTTATGATGAGGAGAGTACAGTGACAGCAGGAACTAAGAAACAACAAGGAACAACTGCAAATATTTGGCTACAATAACCATCTTATGTGATCTAACACATGCTAATCCTTCTACAAGAAACTATCTTTACTGTTATAATCTGAAACATTAAGAGAAATAGACTTGATTGAGATCCGAAAGATTATGGTGGTTGTATTTTGTTTTGCCATTCATATTGAAGCATTAAGATGAAAATCTAGGTACCTGAACTTTACAGAAAAGGATACCAAGGGAAACTCAGGAAATAGTAAAAGCCACAAGTGAAGAATATTTCTGATCTAGTCTTTATCATTGTAATCATTGTAATCCTTGTTTATTGTTTTACTTGCTGACCGCATGATCTATTTCTAAAGGGTGACTTTACTCTTGTGGCATCTACAATGTATGAAATAGCAGGACAGTATACCTGAGAATGATCACATGGAAAGAAAAAGAAAGCTTGTTTCACTTTAGGCCAATTGTACACATCTCTGGGATTTGATTTTTCTCTTTCCTGGCATATTTAGAAGACAGGATATTAAAAGGGAATTGTGAAAACTGATGTGATTGAGTGCATGTACACACACATACTTTTCTCCTTCCTTTTATCTACATTTTAATAACAATGTGTAACTTCAATTTATTATCTAAAAGGTTCTTTTTCCTCTAAAACTTATCCATTCTTCATTAATTCAAATCTCACTTTTTTCACATTCATTGGTTTAATTAAATGTTTTCCTTGAATTTCCATCATACTTTACTTGAACCTCTATTTTTTATTATTATTTTAAAGAGAACAGAACAAAACAAAACAAAGCAAAACAAAACAGAATAGAGTCAAACACAATATAGCATTTCAGAACATAATACTGCAAGCAATACAGGTTTTCAAAACATAACAACAGGAGATTAACAATGGCTACCTAGTGTCTCTTGCCTTCTTTGAAATTGAACCCCTATTTTGACAAAAGCTTAACTTTTTATAATATACATGAGGGAAAGTACATATGTTATGTATGGATTTTTGAGTTTCTTAAAAGCAGGGGACTTTTCTGTCATAGTAATGTTGGTTTTTACATGGTATTTGAAAACAGTATTTATTAATTTCCTTTGCTGAGTGTTAATCAACCAATGATACTGCCATGAAGGAAGATGAGAGAAAAATGACTTTGATTTGCTAATAGTTTTATTAACTGACTTATAAAATGGGAATTAAAGTTCAAGTTTGGGAAGTGAGTTGATTAAGGTAACAATGTAACTACTGAAAAAACAGAAGAAAGAAAAGAGCCTAATTACTTATTCCCAGAAATATTTTATTTTCTAAACAATCTTTTCACTGAAAAGAGATGGAAAACAGTATACATACATTGTGTTAGGTTTGCACCACGGTCTCCTGACAAATTCTGCTCCTCTAACAATCTTGCCAGCATGTTAAATTGCAGGATGAATGAACATCCACAACAGCAAACACATGAGCTGTTACTACACCTCTGCTCTGATAAGTCATGTTTGAAAGAGAATATTTCTTCAAATTCCTAAAAGCATGTAGCTTTGGTTATTGTCTTGGTTACTTTTCTCTCTTTGCTGAGACAAAACACCTGACACCCAAAATGAAGGAAGGAAAGGTTTATTTAGCTTACAGTTTTTGGAGGTTTCAGTCCATACTCAGCTGGCTCCAAGGCAGGGTGGTGTGGCTAAAGAGTAACCCTTCATGGTGGTTGCAAACCACAAAAGCCAAAAGGGAAAAACCTCCCTCCTTCTCTTATATTGTATGCTAGATACCTGCCTCTGGGTGGGTGCAGCGATCATACCACCAATCCCAGCACTAGATAATGAATCAATCACAAATGCTAGACTCAGCCACCTTTGAAAGGTTCACCTCCCATGACTGCATGAGGCTTTGTGGGGACATTTAAACACAAACCATAACAGTTATTAATGATTCTTAATAGATTGTACTACTTTTCATTTCTTAGGGTATGATTGAATATTATTCATTCTTAAGTTCATAGTCAGAAAGTCAATTTCAGTAAGCTTTTACATGTTTACAGTTCTGAGCAAGGCATAAAGTTTGACTAAGAACATAATTCTCTAAAATCAGAAAATTAGAAATGAATAATGACTAATTCACTAATTTTAGATAATTTGGTCTTTATTAAAAACATGTTTCATAACTGTAACTCATAGAGAAAGTATTATTCATTGCAAAAATGAAAATCATATAATAAAAAAAGTCTGCCAAATATCTAAGCATTGTTACTGCACAACAAATCATCCTAGCACAGTCAACTTTAAAACAACTTTGGAATTTTAAAAACCTAGGTTACTTGCTTGGGGTCACAGGGAAAATTTTTTTTTCTGTTAATATAACTCGGAGTTTAAATGTTCTTATTATCATGTTGAAATGCAGGTTTTGCTTGGAGAGTATATTTTCTGTGCATGCATATGTTTGTGCGTGTGTGTGTGTGTGTGTGTGTGCATGTGTGTGTAGGGAAAAGGCTGCAATTTGTGTCTAAATTGCAAGAATCAGTCTCATGGAGCTTCAGTTGAATGTACAGATTCTTTACAAAAAAGCCTAGCCACTACGCCATGGGAGGTATTTTGTTACTTAGCAATCTATTGTTGAAACAAACAAGAAAGTAAATTTATGTCTTTGTTAATATTTCATTGAGACCATTATATTTTAAATATATCATTTGAAACATGACCAACATATTTTTCTGTCCCTAACTCCAGTACTTTCTGTCTTTGTTGAGAGAACATCGTGTCAGCATACCTTCTGCAGTGTATAATTTATGTCTATAACATTTTGTCATGCCAAGAATCACCTAGTGGTCTTTCCTCCAACTGGTATAGCATGAGCAGTGTTACTCAGTGTAAGTTCTAAGACTCATTATTATGAAGGGACTAGAAATGAATGCTAAAGCCTGTAATTTCAAAAAAGAGAGAGAGATTGAGTTGATTTTAAAGTAGAGAAAGGAAGTTGGAGCTATCAACTCAACATTTAAAATGCAAAGAAAAAGCAATAACTGACAGCATTTATAGCCTTCGCTCTATCAACTTTTAGCTTTCTGTTGAAAAGCACAGAAAATTCTCTGGAATGGCATAATACCTCCTTTACAGAGCTGTGGAGATTCTTTCTGTCTGCTTCTCTTTTCTTTTTCGGAAGTTCTATTTTTATCATAATCATTAAGCCGTATGAATTGTACGACTTCATGGGTTTCCCTCTGTCAATTCCATACATTCATCGATCATGCCCTGATCACATCCACCCACCCTATTGCCCTCTGTATGCCCTCCTCCCTTCCCGCAAGTCCCTCTTCTCTTCAAGTCCCTGTTCTACTTTCAGGTCATACACTAAACAAAATATGAGATAGAAAACATACATATAATACTTGTCTTTCTATGTCTGGCCTACCCTGTCCAACACAACAAATTGAGATACATTTCTAAAGCACAAAACTCAACACAAGAAAAGCACATGATAAACAACTGATAAGAAAGGTAGTAGTAATAGTGATCAGAAGATTCAAATCTCAATATTATTTTTCTTACTTACTGTTGTCCTTCTGTATGTCACTTAACCTGTTTGATGCTCAGGCAACTCCAAGTTACAAATCATTGTGCTACTGTGTCGACCTTTTCCAACTGTTATGAAATCAAATAAGAAAAGTACACAGATGTATCTTGAACTATACAACAGTATGATATACCAAGTATTATACCTGGCAGTTCAACATTACACACAATGCAGAAATCCTTCCTAGAGAGTCTCTCTGAAATACAATCTTACACGTCATGCTCAAATGGCAGAATGATGTTTTTCACTACACACAGTTCCAAGTGTCTCAAGGTATAAACCCTTATATATGTAAATGTGTACTTTCCCACTCCTGTTTCCTGCTGATACTTCCCTCTTATCAGTGGCTCTATCTTAGTGATGTTCAATGATAGAGTTAGAAAATAAAGGCACAGAACATATTCCCAAAGCTTTTCATTTTTCCTCTCGGAAACTAACCAATATTAGTAGACAACCAAGAGCTGACTACATACACAAATTCAATGTAAAAATGTAAGAATTTGAGAAAAAGAAATCTGTGAGCAATTGCTGTCTTCTATGTCTTATCTTGACATTGCCATTAGAATATCAGTGGGAGTTTGTCTGATTAAGGAAATAGATGGTGCTACATAAAAATTTGTTATTTATTGGGTTATCACATTCTAACTGGCTCTAATGAAAACAATTTTTTTTCTTTTCTTGGCATGTGCATTTTTTGTTAAAGCTAATACACCACTAGTTATACAAAAAATTGAAGTATTAGATGGTTGATTGGGTCATAGAAAAGAAAGTCAAATGATTTTAGCTACAATTTTGATCGGCTTCCAAACTTTAGTTAAAATGTCAGGAAGCTGAGAAATTAGACCAGTTCTTCATTTTTTTTTTAAACCTAATTAGTATATTGATTTGTGGCTCAGGTTACAGATTTTAAAAAGAGGCATAAGCTCTTGCTGAACTGTAACTGGAACAGCTCCTCCGAAGCACCATCTTGGAGCAGCTTGCTCACGACATGGTGTTGCTCTTCACCTAAAACACAGAAATTACATTTCAACTCCAAGGCAAGCAGGGGCTACACCAGAGGCCATTGCTTCTGTGTTATTAACCAGTCACTTCAGTGTACTGTGTGGCAACTATATGATATGATTCCATGCTAACTGGGAAACTTTCACTTTACAAAGTGCCTGCATAAGAAAATTTAAGAGGATTTTTAAAAGCTGTAAGCATTTTTACATCATGTTCTGCTGAGCTGAACTGAAAAACTGCAAATAGCAATAGAACAATGTCATCATGGGTCAGCTACACAAGGCTAAAGATGATGAATGTGACTCTGAATTAAAATCTCTACAAAACTAAACTTCGACCAACAAGCACATTGATCCGAAAGTCTTCCAGGCATCAGGTTGGGTTTGTGATAGACTACCATTAATGACTATAACCGTTCATAAAAGCAAAGTTCATAAACAGAGTTCAGTTATATTCTCAGTACTAAGTGTATCCATCAGACTATTCATATACAAGCTAGATAGGAATGGAACACACAAGTTAACTACAAATGAAACAAATCGTGAAGTTTAAATCAAGTGAATGTTCAGAAGAGTTGACAAGAGTTGTTAGAGATCTTTGTAACTGCCGTCCCCAAGAAGAAATGCTGCGTACATCAGTGTGAGGAAAGCCCTGTATGCTTTCCGACACTCTCATCTCCACGAATACTCTTGTTTATAAAATGACATGCATCAGAAATGTGGCTGATGAGCACCACATTTTAGAATACAGAAAATTAGAACCAACCTATTTTATATTTAGCCAACATGGTTAGGTGAATAGCCTAATATTTTAAAAGGTGTAATTTTTTTATATCCAACAATATGTATTATTAACAAAATTATTTTTAATAACAAAGGAAATGAAAGAAAACAAGTTTGGTAGTTAGCTTCACTAAAATGATGCTACGTTTTCATTTGAGTAAGTTAGGTATGATCAAATAATTGACTTATTTTCAAAATTATCTGAGAACAAAATTGGTTCTAACCATTAGAATTCTACTCTCTATTTTTCCCTTGTGAAATGTTACCACTTTTTCCCACTTGCAGCTGAGGACTTGGGTGTTCTATTGCTGTGTGTATGAGATGTAAACACAGGACATATACTCTATACGGATGAGGCCCAGGCACCATTTATTAATACGCTAAGGAACAGATTCACAGACACAGGAGATCCTACTACCCCAGAAAGGTGACTGCAGGATCTCAGTTATCACTACAGCATTTCCTACTTCATGCCTGAGTCCAAGCTCACTGTTGCACTTGACCCTGCTATTGGGCCTATTTTTCCCCATTGAAAAAAATCAACAGTACAACAGGGAAGCAGAGGTTGAGAAATATATGACCAATCTTTCTGTTCTCCCTGCAGTCCACTAAAACCAATAAGGTAATGTTTTATCTTCAGTGACAGTGTTACAGAGAAACTCATCTCTCTAGAAGGAGCATGAAGAAATTATATTTACATTTTAGATTCATATTCTTAACACTCATTTTTCCTTGGTCAGCTGTATAGTAAGGTTGGTTGAACATAGGTGGGCAAAGTAGAACACTGAGGTCCCTAAAATTAGGGCATGACGTGAAATAACTCATTAAGAAAGTGATGCAACTCAAAGAAAGCCAAATCAATCAGTTATACATAATATGACTGTTTCATGTTAATAAGATTGTATTGTATTGCACTGTATTGTATTGTACATATAAAATTTTCCTACCAGTGTTTGTATATACATACATGTGTATTTGCTTTGGGGGAACTGAAAGAGAAGGCGGATAAACTATTTATTTTTTAACCAAAACAGATACTGTAATTGAGCATGTATACCATGATACTGATTAACATTATGAGATAAAGAATAGCTTAGATGTAATGGAAGAGGGACTAGGAAAACTAAATGCAAAGGCAGCAAGATAGTGCAAAAGCTGAGATTAGAACTGGATATTGTAGACGTAACCAAGTGTCCTTTATACCAGAACAGATCCCTTCTTGAACTTAATTTAATAAAAATAGTAATTTCAGGTTATCACTCTTCTTTATTTAAATAAAACAATGCCCTCTGGTGGCCACTTTTAAAACAGTATTAAATTAAACTCTAGGTTATCTTTAAAGATGGATACTGCCGGGCATGGTGGCTCACGCCTGTAATCCCAGCACTCGGTAGGCTGAGACAGTCGGATGGTTGTGAGTTCAAGACCAGCCTGGGCTACAAACTGAGCTCAAGGACAGCCTGAATGGCATAGTGAGACCCTGTCTCAAAAACACCAGGGCCGGGGATCTAAGCGCCTGCCTGACAAGCAAAAGGTCGTGAGTTCAATCCCCGGTGCTGCAAAAAAAAAAGAAAATAAAGATGGATACTAAAAGGTAGATACTAAAATATTGCTTCATTATCTGGCACTGTTGGACAATGACTTTTGAATGACAAAAATACAATACACCATCAGGGGTATAACTCAGGGGCACAGTGCCTGCCAGGCAAGTTCAAGGTCCTGAGTTGGATTTCCATACCAAAAGAGAGAGAGAGAAAAGAGGAAGAGGAGGAGGAGGAGGAGGAGGAGGAGGAAGAGGAGAAGGGGAAGGGGAAGACGAAGACGAAGACGAAGACGATAATACACCCCTACATTTAAATAAATACTATCATCTACAGAGAATAA